>JACJUY010004259.1:45312-72116 GCA_014220935.1 Platorchestia sp. MABIK | reverse complement strand
TTCTGCCTCGGTGAACGTGGTGATTTGAATCGTAATTTTCTGCCTCGGTGAACGTGGTGATTTGAATCGATATTTTCTGCCTCGGTGAACGTGGTGATTTGAATCGTAATTTTCTCTGACGCTTCAGACGAACTGGGGCACGCGGACGACCCCCCGGAGCAGTTCCCTGGCGGCGAGGCAGACGGAGACCTGCTCACGACGTCCCTGCCCTGCCTCGCCCTGCCCCCCCTCGCGTCTCCTAAAGCCAAAAAGCACGACAAGATGGCCGGCCTCAAGGTAGGTCGTGATTTCAATTTCCACGTCCAGTCAATTCTCGAGCTGTACGATATCATCTTACTGGAACCTCAATTTATAAATCATTAGTCCTATTTCTTCAACTTGTACGGGGCTTCATTTGTGTTGTGTAAAACTGGGAGTTATTTCATCTGTATTAATTAAGTTTAAACTAAATACCGTAGTGAGTGTTCGCAAACGATGCATAACTCGTGTATCGACTGTGTATCTTATCACAAAAATATTTCGAAAGAACCTCAATTTTGCAATCAAAAGGAAAACTGTAACGAATTTAACATTGCAGTTATGATGTTCCACTTTTGTCTCTGGGAAAGACTTAAATTTTTAGTATATTTCAGATTAATAATAATTTTTCGCAGATTTTCATTTGGAACCAAGTAGCTATAATTAATCTATCTCCATAACTAGGCAATTAAAAACAATACTATTCTATTACCATTTAATCGACCAATTCTCCGAAAACAATGAACAAAAGCCAAGAAATTGCTAGTTGAACGAGTGATAGTTGAAAACGTTCATGAATCATGTTCACTTGGGCCCTTTACTTCGAGTAGAGTGGAAGAAGACTTGCAATGATACGGTATCGAATTACACCATAGGATTCTCGGTTGAGTCTGCGCCGTCACCAGCTGCAGTTTGCGTAACTGCTCCAAAAAAAAACATTTTATTTCCAATAGAGCAAAACATGAAATGTTGATACATCGTACTATCAAACGCAGTTACGTGCAAAACGCCCCAGGTAAATTTCCCCAACTCATTAAATTTTCCAATTTTTATTCCCGCTTTCGTAAATTCATAACAACACGATTCGCTAATGATGCTCCACCTACGCAGGGGATAAACTTGTACGATAATTGGGTTATTTATCAGTGTTGTTTCTTGCCCAGGGATAAATTTAACTCAACGTACGTGTTGAGGTGTGTGAATTTTTCAGATGTTCGGAGGATTCACCATATGAATTTCAATCTACAAACCCAATTATCGATTTTACCATCACGTTTCCGTGTAAATTTCACTCTCTTGTTTTTCCAAAGCTGGTAACAACAATATACTTCATTTTAATTCCTCAAGATTGACGTTGACTGATGCTCCAGTTCTCGTTCAACCCTGTACGCCTGAGTCCGTCTCTTGTGAATAGCTACGCAGGGAATTGTACACTAGGAGAGTTTGAATACCGCAATCATTGCAGTCATAATTATTTTGCTTGTGAAGTTGGACATATGATTTCATGGATGCAATATTGATGGTAGTGCTGCGCAGTATTTTCACCCAATGCTCGCCGTCGTAGCGGAACAGCGTAAGCTTACTTACTGTAGAAGAACTTACGCTGTATGCCAACTATACCGCTACCACCACCATGTAAATTGGTTGAAAAATTGTGTTTTAATTTGTATCATTGCTTCCTTAGGTATATATATATAGAGAGACGTGATTTGAACTGGTCATAAGGAATTTACCTGATACAGAGAATGATTAACCTTTCAGATTTGAATGAATAATGGTTGTTAAAGTCAAAACACAGTTCTGAATTTAATACACCACACAACCGTAAAATTTCGGCACTAGCGTCAATGGGAGGTTTTGTATCTACTACTAACCAAAGACATAAAATATATTATCTATAGAATTCAAAAGAGGTCTGCTCAAAGGTAAGATCATCTTCATTGTTGGGTAAGTGACTTTTTAGCGTGTTTCATAAACTGAGCATTGCGGTTTTCGTGAGCAGCTGTTTATGCAAATATAGCCGCAAATCGTATTTCCACTCTTGCTATACAGAAGGGCGGGATTTACAAATGAGCTTTTTACAATTCCCTAAATTGTTATGAAAACCAGTTGTCAATCGAGACTGTCGTAAATTCAGTAAATCTCTTCTACATTAATTTTTACGCTGAAGCATCTCTGGGTGCGAAAATTTCTAGCCTGTTGTCAAAACCGGCAAAATTAGCAGTGAAACATCCACTGCATTCGTCGAAAATCACCGGTAATTATTCGTCAGTGAAATCAGAGTGTCATGCCCACCCTTTAAATATGTCCGCAAAAAATAGAGAAAAAAACTTCGGTGTCCCAGGCCCAGGTAGCTGCGCCGCCCGTCCTTGTCCCCTCCCCCTCTCCCCCCTTCCCCCCCTCCCCCCGCCTACCATATCACCCTCTCTCTACCCCCCTCTTTACCACTCCGATAGAAATAAACGAAGCAAACCCAGCCCGATAACGGAATGAACGAAACGCAGAAATTCATACCTGCGATCGCATGAAGAATATACCCAGAAGAATCCCAAGCGTTCGGACATGTTCTTTTTAAAAAAAACTAGGATGTCATAAGATAGATTCCTGACAATTTGGTGTAAGCTACCTACCCAAGACTGCAGCGAGATGGAGCAATTACACCGGCTAGGTAGGCTCGCTGTGAGAGGCCTACTAGGGTCCTACCTTCACTCTCCTTTTTTTACGTATTGTTTGCGAAGCCGGCAAGCCGGTCGGAACTGAGACTTTGATAAACCTTTGTTTTATATTCGCTAAACTGAAATATTTTTTGTCAATCGCTACACTGAAGCATGTAGTAACTGATGTACTTGGTTATAGTAGGATGGGTTACTGTGCAATGCGCATGAAATTATACCTGCTGACGCAATACTACTGACCGACCATCTTTGTTATGCATTGGTGCATTAGTACATAGGTTTTTAAAAAATCGCTATAAATCAATTTGATATCGTTTGTTTTAAGTTTGTCCTTCTCTATTTGGGAGCAAGTCTCCTCAGAATTTTTCCTTGTGCAATAACTTCTATATTACAGAATAAAGATAGTGGTTTACTTTAGTTGAGTTTTTCTCTGCATTTCTCTGCACTTTTTATGGTATTTTTCTCCATGTTTTGAAACAATTGAGTTAGAACTGTTGTCTCTGAGTGATTTATTTTCTCTGTATTGTGTGTATCCGCATCTCTTTTTCCCTGTTTTTACTTTTGATTTCCTGTTGGTATGTTCCATTTTCGTGCACGCAAAACAGGGAGGAAGTTTCCTCGAAAAATTTTCTGCAATGGCTTGAAGAGCGGATAATAAAAAAATCAACTCATTGTGCATATTGGGATTAGAATCGGTGAAGTGGTTGTTTTTTTAACGGAACAAAGAACGCACCCAGAGTCGCAATTCTGAGTCAAAGTCTTCAAAAGTCTTCAAAAATCTTCACTCAAATTTTCAAGCCTTTATCCGTGCAGTAACTCGCGTTTTGTGAGCAAATTCATGGAAAATTATGTGAAAATATGTTAAAAACACCACGCATGAATTAATATCTAGGCCCATATCAAGAAATTTCCTCCCAGCATTGGATGTTACAAAATGCTGGAAAATTTCGAACAAGCTGGAAAGCGTCCACTCGATGCAACAATAATTCCACAAAACTGCCAAAGATGAGACTCTAATATTCATTTCTACTTCCGTGCGGTTTGTGTCATGTATTTCTTTCACAAGACTTTAACATGCAGGCGAATTAAGAAATCACTGACATCTAAATTTTCAATATTGGATTTCCAAAGTATTGATAATTCCTTTAGTTACACTGATCAATTATGTTAATGGTGACTTTTCTAATGTCAATTCACGGCTCTTATCCCATATATGTAATCCTACTTAATGGCTTCGATCTCAATTTTGCATCACTTTTTAAAGACCTTCATTCCATTTTTGGAATATAATCTGATGGTCTCTATCTCAATTTCGGTATCTTATCTTGTTGCATTTATATCAGATAAGTAATACTAGCTAATGGGCTTTATCCTATATTTTTAATGCTATGTTGTTCCTGGTACCTCTTTTGTTACAGTGACACTAGAATACATGACTGAAAATTTTCCAAAATTGTGAATCCAAAACATAGCTGCAGTGCATGAGTGTGCAAAATGTTTTTGGACACTACACATCTAATTTTATTCGTTTATTTATTGATGAATACTTTCAATTATTCTCTCATTCCTGCCACATTTATGCTCGAATTCGAGGTTGTACTTCAGGTCCTTTGTTTTTGTGTCCACTCCTCAGAGTCTGTGTCCACTCCTCAGTATCTGTGTCTGCTCCTCAGTTTCTGTGTCCACTCAGTTTCTGTGTCCACTCCTCAGTTTTTGTATCCACTCCTCAGTTTATGTATTTACTCCATAATTCTGAGTCCACTGTTCATTCCTCAGTTTTTGTGTCCACTCCTCAGAAAGTCGCGATAGGCACGGCGTGGGGTCGCGCGCTGAGCAACAAACTGCATAAGCCACCAACCCCCCAGCGATCCCCAACCCCCCAAAGATCCCCAGCCCTGCAGAAGCCCCCAATCCCGCAGCAACCCCCCACTGGATCTCCACTGCCTCCCCCTCACCCACCCCCCAGCTCCCCAGCACGTACCGGCAAGAGAGGATCATCTCAGTTCTACGCCCCTTTGCTGGACGGGCCTCAGAAAAGAAGTCCTTCTTTGCCCGATGTCGAAGTCATGTTCTTGTGAGTTTGCATGGAAGTGCAAGCCATCCTAGAACTGCAAATCTACTTTTTTACTCATATACTTCTTTTCTTGAGGTGAACTGTAAGTTACAAGCATAGAAGTTTATAAAAAGGTCTTTTTTTAATCTACCTGGCTCGCGAACGTGTAATGTGGGCACTGGTAATAAATCTTGTCGTGAATGACTTGTGCTCGCAACCAATAGTTTAGCACACAAAATTAACCGTTGATCTAAGACAGCAACTGCAGTTTAATAAACGTATACCGTAAATGATCTCGTTCTTGATGTTGGTAACTCTTGTTAAGGAGATCTCTATTTTTAAGAGACTAGCCTGTCTCGACGCCATCGCGTTTTCAACGAGTTCTTGCTCACGAGTGTAACCATGGCATTTAAAATAAATTAATTGCTTGCACGTACTCTCATCTTCTTATTTCATAATTTGAGGTTCGTCTTTAAAAATTTCCCATTCACGAATCTTCATGTCTAACGAAACTTCTTTCCGTTGCAGTGTGGAAAGTGACGGTGAAGAGGAAGACGAACCGATCACGCAGACAGAAATCAGTCCAGAAGCATTGGCAGAAATCGCAACATTCAAGCAGCTCATTGATGCCTATTTTGCTAACTATACTTCGTTGCAACCCATTGACGTCGAACATTTGTTTTCCTGATTTCACAAAGTTGAGCCAGAATAGCATGTCTAACATTCGTGCTGAAAATGCTGACGTCTATTCCCATTTTGCATCCCTTTGAAATTTTGCGCTTCATGAAAGTAATTCCGCATAACGTGAAAACATTCCTGATCAATGATGAATATCTTGATACCTGGTTAGCCTCGTCTGTTCCTTTTACCATTTTCTTCCTCCATCCCGATGTACAAGAGCAACTTTCCATACAGGAGCAATGCGGCCAACATGATACAGGAGGCACACAACCTCACCCTCATCTATTACGCGATTGTCTAAAATAGTTCTGGTTGTTCATTGATGTTTTGAATGTAAGTATACATGGAATCCTCTCTTTGTCCGTCACAACAATTTTAACCTTACTAAGATAATCAAAAAGAACAGTTTCATCGGGCAAAGGAAACTTGAGTAAACTCCACGATCTGCACTTTGCAGTATACTACTACTAAAAAAACAAACATCAGCATCTACGGATGCTTTATTTCTAATTGAAGCATGATACATATCACTTTTTACATTGGTTTTTCATGCCTTATAACTAACACCAGGACGCCATGACGCTTTCTCCCAGTCAAAGACCGGTACCCATTTCAGACACCTGGGTAGAGTGGGGTATTGTGCTTAGAATTTTTCCTCCTATACCCAACAGAGAAAATCGCCACCAGCGCCGAGACTCGAACCCGCGTTTCCCGGACGGAGTCAGGTCCTATAGACACACGGCTATGGCGAGCAGTACCCTAACAGGAAAAAAAAGATGGCTAAGCTGTGTTTTTGAGTTTCATCTTATTGTTTGATTCATTCACCGTTCAACTAATGTAATAAATGTTGATTAACAGTAATTACAATTAGACTTCTTCATCAACTGAAGGTGTGTGATGAGAGTATCTTTGACACAGGCTTCACTACCTCTCCTATTTTCCTTGGTTTAATCTGTCAGAAGCAAACGTAAAAAAATTATTTCTATGTAAGCACATTACATTCCAAATGCGAAATTTGCAGTCATTCACTAGTTTATAGTAAAATACTTTACTGTTTGTGACATTATTTAGACGATAAACTCAGAATCATAAATTTATTTTATTCGGTGCCACTAATTTGTTCATTGTAATACTAGGAAGAGGAATGCACTGACTGACCAACGATGAGCCGTCAACAAACTGTTCATTGTTGTGAAAGCAGATATAATTCAAGAAGCTCTGCCCTAGTGCCTCTCATGGTGGTCTAATCAGAATATCTCATGATGGCCTGTACTTTATTTAGGTTTCGTTGCGAATGAAACAATTGTCGACGGCTGAATTTTTATTGCGAATGATTTGAGAGTTAACTTACTTGATAATATTTCGTGTTTCTTAGGGATATTTGCTATTTTGTAAACCACGAATGATTGCGTTGATGTTAAACTTTAATTTAATTAACTAAGGACTATAGAAACCAAATTAGGCTAATCTAGGGTGGTTGTTTCCTTATCGTCGTTCCAAATTGAATTGATTTTTGAAATTACAAATTAAGATATGCATTGATCCCTGCAGGTTTTATATTTGTATTTTAGGAATCAAATTTCTGTAAAATATGTGATAGAACTTGTTTAAATTTGGTGCTCTCCACTTAAGGATTTTATGTAACTTCATAAATAGTTATAAGAAAATTTAAATTTATATGTTTTTGAGAGAAAAAAAGCAAGAAAACAGTTCATTTCCCACAACAATTGAAACAAAAAATATTAAAATAAATCGGTATTCAAACCCAACAATAGTACACAATGGACGAATCAGTGGCCAGAGTGCCTTTTGAGACTATTTATCGAATTAATTTCTGAAATCCACCTGAAGATGCGCCTCTCATTTACATACTATTGCATGTATGAAGTTCAGATTAGTCTCGAAATGAAACTGAAAATATTTTCATGGGAGCCATGTATTATACTAATTTTTGGATTATCCGGAGGGAGGAGGAGGTGGAGCTCGCCCTAGCATTCTAAATTCAGCTCATTTTACGAATTACACTTAATAAGGGAAAATTAGACCACGTATGGCACGGTAAAAACGTGCTGAACATCAATTTTAAGGTAGGTTTCGGTCACCTACGGGCAGTAAATAAAAAATTAATTGCATTTTTCTATGACTGTTTTGGAGAATGGTTCTTTGATGGGTCGAAAAACTCCTTACATCAAAATTAGAGCTCGTGGAACTTTCTTCAATATCTCAAAATGAAAATAAAAAATTTTAAGGGATCCGATCTGTTCATTATAATACTAGGAAGAACTATGCAGAGACTGACAAAAAAGCACGCAGACAACCAACAAACTGTGTGTTGCTGTAAAATTTGATAGAATTTAAGTAGGGACCCAATGACTTTGTGTCATTCTCAACGATCTAAGCTAATATAGGGGTTTCAGACGCTCTTAAATTGAACTGAATACGAATCGGGAGAGAAGGAACTTCGCTTTCTTTAACACACACACAACAATCATAAGGTCCCCATGAGTGTTTCTGAAATGATTCCATGAGAGGTTTTAAAACATCATTCAGGTGAATTACAGACATAAGCCTGATTTTGTATCGTATATAATGTGAATTTTCATATGAAATTTTTAAGATATAAATTACTGGTCTCATCATGAAATTAATAGAGTTCAGAAACTAAGCGGAGACTAGAAACTTAGCAAGATTAACCATTCTAATGGCAAGAGCAATTAAATTACAAATCTTCGATAATAACGGAAACTTACTCATGTAACATACTTACTCTCATCACCCGAAAGTTAAATAATGAACAAAAATGAATTATTATTTTTCATGCATTTGTGCTATCTACTCACCGGTGTCTACTCCTTCATTCAAAATCATTTGCTCAAATGCGGTGTGAACATCAATTGGAATGTCCGACCATTTTTCTCCTAGAAAAAATTTAGGAATTTAATCAGGACTTTTATGTGAATAACTACGTGGTCTAGTTGTTCTCCAATGATATATTTGCGCCTAGTAAAAACATTTCCCGCTCAAAAAAATAAAGGTATTCCCCTGCGTACGGCACTTTTAAGTGTTCCCATACTGACTGTCAGGGAAAGCAGCGTGCGCTTGTCGATGCTTCACTGTTCACCCGTATTCGGTGTGTTGAGCACATCACCCGACTTCTACACACGTGTGAGTACAGTAGCAGTACAGTTGATATGTTATTTATTCAGGCAAATTTTTCATTCATGTTGGGTGTTTACTGTAATATTTTGTGCTGTTAATAGAATTAAAATGTCTTAAATTGTTCAGCTACTCTTTGTTGTCTATGAATTTTAGATATTTGACGGATTTGCATTGTTTTTAACCCAGCATCAATTTGGCGGTGCCGCGGGAACCCTTTGTACCTCAGGAGGTCATATCATATCTTTGCAACTCATTTTTGGACTATAAATTCTTCATTTGTCACTTCAAAAATATCCCCTGGCCGTCAATGACCTGCAGTAGCTATTGGAAAACGTTTTCACTGTGCATTGTATACCTAGGTCACAAGGCGTCATTAATTTTTTATCCAGATCAGTAAACTTTCAAGACGCTCTGGATTGAACTGGTTTGGTTGGAGTAGATTCATAATGCTACTCATTTGATTTTTTTGTTATCTTACTTGGTTTAATGATTCTCTGGAATTTATAGGGGGCTTTCTACTGTAGAAAGTAGAAAACAATAGTTTTTTGGGTGTGCTCAGTTTTTTGCTTACAATGATGTGCATGCAGTGTCATTTTATCACTGCATTGCCTGCAGTATATTTTTCAACTCTGTGTTTATAAGACTATCTGATTTGTTTAGTAACGCTTTACTTTTCAAATAAATTCATTTCTGGGTAATGCTAATTTACTGCTGCATCTTTGTCAGAAAGACAGAAAAGTACAATTTTAAATTGAGTTTCAGATAGGAAGTACATCAGCACCCTTAACTGGATCAAAATTCAATTAAAATTAGTGTGCACTTGAATATTGCTGATTTATTTTAGGTTGAAGTTGCTTTCTAAACTCTGAAGTAAGTTATTATTTTTTTGAATGATTTTGATGTCTCATGTAAACAGTGTCTAATTGAACTCTTCATGAAGTCATTTATTTTGTTTTTATTGCAAAGAAAAATGAGATTTCAAGTTTGTGAAAAGTTTTTATTTGTAAACATGTTGGCAATACGAATTTTTTTTACTTTAAATGTTGTGCTTTTATATATCAACATTATATGAAATGTAATTTTCAATTTAAAATCTCTCCCATTGTTATGACATAATTTTTCACAAATTTGCTTTTGAAATACTGTTCAAATGTATTGAATAGATTGTGTTAATATGAATTTTCTGTGTGTAAAATAGTTGTACATGAATTTTAAAAGATGAAATTCATTTATTTGTAGTAATGACCAAATATTTGTTGTTTTTGCTTGGCTTGCTCTCAGTAGATTTAAAAGTCAGTCATAAATTCATTTACAAGGAATAGAAAAATCAGAAACTTTAATTGTTGAATTTTCATGGTCACCTGTTGACATTACATAGTCCACTAAACTTTGAGGTATTAGGTGTACTTTTTGAAATTTATTAACAAATTATAGAAGTTTATGATGAGTTATTTCATTTAGCAGAATATTTTCAATGGGCCAAAAATAGTTGAAATATTAGGTAAATAGAAATCTGGTGTGTTGAATATTTTTGTTTGTTTTCTTATGCAAATTATTAATGCCAATTTTATTGTAACAAGGCTGCTACCAATCATGCTTATCTCAACTATGTTACTGTCAATGATGCAATTTAGACAAATCTGGCTTGCTATCATTGCTGAAAAATTACAAGAAATAGTATATAACATTAATGAGCTACAAATGCTTTTGAAGTTATATTTAGCTTAGTTAACACTTTGACTGTGATGTGATCAACTGGTGCTCATTTTCATTATAATGCTGCTGACTGACCTGCAGTCACAAACTCAATTTTTATAAATACATGATGTATACAATAAATGAAGGCACAATCCATTCAATGTTCATTATTTTTAAAATTGGTTTATGTAAAAATTAACCCAAATTTGAGGTGAATATTGATCTTCAGTTTAACCTGCAGCAGTGAACATTGAAACTCGTTGAGTCAACCAATAATCACAAGTGTATATGTATAAAGCATAATATATAGTTTATAACCTACTTTTTCCTTCATCCAGCTTTATATTGCTGCCAGTATAAAATTTTAAAAAGCAGCACTGATGGTCTTAGATTGGCTATTCTTTTTCTATTTCATATCTTTTTACCTATTTGAATAAAATTTAACATGGAAAATCTAGTATGAAGAACTTCAATCTCATTGCCATAAAGCTAGTAAGGAAAATTTAAAAAAAATTTAGAGGTATTTTAACATCATTTTCAGCTTCCATGATTGTATAGCTAGAATACATTTTGCAAATTTAAAGTAGGGAAGCATAGTAATATCTGATTATTTTTTACGAATGTGTCATTGATGTCATTACATTTCTGACGTGTGTCTTGTTTTTGCAGATTGCGCTACAGTTTTAGGCTAACACTACCAACATGTCTGAGGAACTTAATGCTGAATTTGAAACTGCCGAGTCTGGAGTGTCGAATGTTTACCCGGCCCAGTGCTCATCCCTCCGCAAAAATGGATATGTTGTCATTAAGGTGGGTTTGTTGAAGTAGTCATTCAAGTGCAGATCTACTGTATTTTGACTTTTTTGAGTTATATTACTTCCTGTTATTAACTTGATTATGTAATGTTTTATACCTGCATTTGTGGAATATATAATGTATTTGTTTGCTCTTAGTTAGTAGAGTTATATCTTTGGGAATTTATCAGCGCTTGTCTTGCAGAACATACGGAAATGTGTTTCTGTGGCGTAGGTATAAATTTTCATGTCAGAAGTGAGGCAACAATGAGAGGAACAAAATGAAGTGGTTGTACATACCTATGGTTGCTAAGCATTTGTGCTGAAAGGGAAAGTTTACATGAATTTTTCAGTTCAGTTTTAAAATTTTCATAAATAGGTTCTTTGAAATTTTTGCCCTGGGTTTGGTGTTTATGATGTGTAGAAGCATGAATAAGATCTTCAAAAGATGGGGGCAAATTCTTGATTGTTTTGAGCAAACACTTTGCAGGACATCTGTTGCATTTCTGAAAATGTTTTTTTTCACCATAAATCTAGGTATCAGTAGACATAATTTCTCAAGTCTTGTTACAGTACTGGATTATAATTACTGAATTTTTCATCTCACCGATGAAATTGAATTAGATTATAAAGTTTTAATCTTCCCTGTGAAACTTTTGATAAAAAAAAAAGAACAGTTTTTAGTGTACTGCTGTCTTGGGACCAAAGGCAGGTTTTTGTAAAAAAAAATTAGATGTTAGGTTATTTGTCCTATTATTGTTTCTTTATATTTGTGTGTAAACGATTTAATACACACAATTTTTAGGTATGATTTGCCTTTTAAAATATGATCATATAATGTGTAAGTACCTAATTTGTTCTGTATAATGTGCCTATATGTTGTGGGTCAAGTGCTTCTAGTAAAATGGTGATAAGCAGTTCTGCACGTTTTGATCAAATTGTGTAGTGGCTGCTTCTCGCACAATTTAGCAAATGAATGTGCCGAAATGTTATTATAGATCTTTAAGAAGTATAGATTTTGGGAAACAAATAACTTGTCATATATGGGTTACCCCTCAGAGGTATGCAACTATTGTATCAATGGGAATTTGTGCTCCCAGGGGGAATATGTGAGGTCCTGAGCTGAAGGTTAGGTAGGCCTTCCATTAGTTGAAATTTACTAGTTTTTACTTTAACTTTTTTTTGTTTACTGTTCTGTTTTTAGCACCTACAAATTTCTTTAAATTTTATCTTGTTTCTTGATCTTTCTTCAAAACTTACTGCTCCTAGGCACCTGTGCATAGATTCTATCTTCCCTTAATTCCATATTAAATAGGGCCTGCCTCCTTCTCTTTGGAATGCCTTTGTTGGTATTAGGTATTAGGGAGGCTTAAACTAACATCTAATCTAATCTGGCCACAGGTTAATAATTTGTGAAATGTTGACCTATAGTGTCAAGTTCTGTTTGGTAGTTTTGGTAGCACACAATGTTGGTCATTTTAAGGATTCATGTGCATTTGGTGTGAGTTTCTGTTTCAAGTTTGTCTACTACTCTGTTTTGTTTTCGAATCAATTGCTGTTTTTTATATTTTGATGTATAATGTTGCAAAATAACAAAATTAATGTATTCGAATTAGTAATTAGTGGCTTAATTTGCTTGACTGACATTTTTGTTATTTGCTTTGTCGTTCAACATTATTCATTGAACTGCCTTTTATAAATAATTTTTATTCTTTTTTTTATTGTAAGGTGTGTACAATACTTTATGCTCTATGGGCTTGTTCCGTAAATTTAGTTAGCTCTACACATGTAATACTTTCCCAAAATGTTCCTCTTGACATAATATACATGTATTCTAAAAAGGGTGATTTGTATACTCTATGAATTATATGCCAGGAACAATATATAATTTAAATCTTAGAGACAGATAAGCAAATCAGCCTCGTTTTCTGAGGGAGAAATGTCATTCCTCGCCATACAAAGATAGTGAAAAAAATAAGATGCAATTTTAGTGTTTAACATTGATGATCGATTTTCTCCAATGTAAGGCTGTCAGTATTTGCATTTCACAAGCAAATGGAAGAGTTTCAAATAGTTCAATTACATTGTGAAAGCTATTGTAACTTCTAGATGTTGAAAGTGCTCAATTGTTCGGCGAGGCATTTCAAATGCTCTATTGTTCAATATTATTTGAAGACCCCTCAGGGGGATACAACCATTGTATCTATGGGAATTGGCGCTCCCAGGGGGACTATGTGAGGGCCCGAGCTAAAGGTTAGGTAGGCTTTCTTTTTGGTGCCATAGAATAAGATTTTGTTTTGTTACGGACCACCCATTTTTTGGTTCACTGCTGTCCTGTTTTTCAACACCTACTACTTTCTTCTTTAACTTTGATCTTGTTTCATAATCTTTCCCAACTTAATGTTTCTATGCCCTTTCTGCGTAGATTCCGCGTTTTCTTAACTCCATACTAAATGGTGCCTTCCTCTTTTTGGATCGCATTTGTTGCTGCGGGTAGGGAGGCTAAAACTAACGACTAATCTAATTTATTATTTGAAGATAGATTCTATGAAGCGTTCCAGAAATATTCCATTTCCATCAATTAGAAGTAGTATATTCTATGAATCAAATCGTTCCTGCAGTGGGCATGAAGATGCGCATCTTTACATTCTTGTATGACGGTATATTTATCCTACAAATTCTCTTTATTTCCAGGGTCGCCCCTGCAAAATCGTAGAAATGTCCACGTCCAAAACAGGCAAGCACGGTCACGCCAAAGTGCATTTGGTCGGCATTGATCTGTTCAGTGGAAAGAAATACGAGGATATCTGTCCCTCCACTCACAATATGGACGTGCCTGTGGTCAAGCGTGCCGATTACCAGGTATGAATTAATGTGTACTCCCTGCTTTGCAAGTTATTTATTAGTTCTGTCCAGCTATGCGATATCTCTTTATATTTTACTGGTAACCGTGTATGCTCACGTGTTGTGCAGGTATGGATGAACTTTTGGGGTCAGTGAAATCTTTATCTATGAGAACATCTTTCATCTCGTTGTTGTGACTGCCAATTCTAAATAAAGTGCTTAAATCAGTAGTTGACTTGCTATTCCCTGGAGGTTAAATTGGCCGCGATTTAATTAATTTCTTGTTTGCTATTGATTTAGTAGACTTGTTTCCTTTCTGTGTAATAGAATTAGAGCGATATCAATTCAGTTTCAATTCTTTTCTTAGGAGATCGTCGGGTTAAATCTCAACAGCCACTTTTGAACTAATCCCTTGAAGGGATCGTTGTCCCATAAAATAGTCGAATTTTCGGTTTTCGGTTCATATCACCAACTGGTGCAGAAATGACATCTAAACTTTCCTGAAAATCAAACTGCGTATCGCTGGGTCTGCGTGGTCTGAAAAGGCCACAGTTTATACACATCTCTCTGGGGTAAACCTTTTCCTACTTGTAATATGGAATTTTCCCCCTGTTTAAAAGTAATAAGATGATGATGTTGACATTATTGGACTTGTAGTAAAGTTCTCGTTCAAGGTCCAGAGCCTTCTTTCCTATTTATATTTTGTGTTACACTTAGAAAAAGTTATCGGTTTGTGGTGAAGTTATCATGAAAAACAGTTCCCAAATATTTTCTTATTCGAACTTTTAATTTATCTTTGGTTTCCATTAAACACATTATACTGAATCCAATTGTGAAACTTATTTTATCATTATTGAAAACCCCTAGAAAAAATGATTTGAAATATTCTGTCATTTGCAGTCGTCTCCTAACCTGTAACAAAAATACAATAAAAGTGTCCCCACTAAACCTGCTCTTCCCCCTGTCATTTCCCAAGTAGAAACGGATGTACAAAGTTTCCAAGTTCTAAGTCTGAGAGGAAAAACGGCAGGTTTTGGTTGGTGGAGCATGAAGATGCCTTTGGTCGTGTTATTTTATCAAGCCTAATTTACAGTTTTCACGGTTAAAACATCAACAAAACCATTGAAAACGTAGCGTTTTGATTCTGTGCATTAATGGGAATGATTTGATAGATACAATCCGTAAAGTACTTAGACTTTTTCTTTATATTTGTTAAGTGCAAAATCATCGAAGCTCATGCTGCCTAAGTGTTTCTTAATTTTAGGTTTGTTTAGGTCAAGGTAAATAAGCAAATTGTGTGACTGACCTCGCATTTTTCGTATGATTTCTTGTTAGCCGTTCTAATTTTTAGCAACTGCTGTAGCAAACTTATCTCACTGTTATGCTTCATACGAATGCAAGAACAGAAGTTTGCCTGACTGCGACGGATTAAGTACTTGTCATGTGTGTTTATTTTTTAATTGTATACCTTTTGTTTCTTAAATTTGTTTCGAATTAATACATCATCCAGTTCCACATCTTTTGGCTCGAAGTATTCCTTCGTCTATCATCCTAAATCGCTATTAAGATAATGATTTGAATATGTATATTTTTTATTTTCCCTCGTAGCCTAACAAGTTTGGTGTTTCATTCACAGCTGGTGGACATCTCCGCTGACAACTTCTTGTCTCTGATGCAAGAGTCTGGAGATTTGCGTGAGGACATCAAGATACCAGATGGCGATCTTGGAGCCGAGATCCGCTCCAAGTTCGACTCTGGCGAGGACATTCTGTGCACCGTGCTGTGCGCCATGGGCAGCGAGATGGTCATCGCCACCAAGCCCAACAGCGGCAAATAGTCTCGCCAATTTTTATCTATTCAAAGCGTAACTCTCATTTTGTTTTGGCGGTCTTAAAAATACGAAAAAAAATGTGTGCAGCATCGTGTGAAACACTCATTTTCCATTTCATCTCTTTCTTTTGTTGCTCATGTACCTTATTTTTTCTTAATATTTCTTTTCTTTCGTCCTTTCCTCATGACTCGTGTATCACTAGCCGACAACCCGTGCTGTTCCTCTCCCTTCTCTTTAATTGTTAATCTTAGTCCATAATATTCTAATAACTACGGTCTTCTTATAAGCTAGTGCCCGCCAGCTCTTATAACGACACATTTTGCTGTACTATTTTTTATTGTTGATCATGTTGAACATTTTTTTTTACCATTCAATTAACTAAGCATAAATTATTCCCATTTGTAACCCATTCCATAACCTAGTTAAACATATCTTCGATCTTTCAATGCCAAGCCTCAATAATAGAAAGAAATAACTAATCTCTTAGTGGGTAATGTTCATGAGTCGCTAAAAGATTTTTTCTAGGCTTCGCCGCAATTTTTACGTCTGTACGACAGCAAACATGAACCAGGTGTGTCGTGGTTATGCGAGTCGTTGATCACGGGGTCTGCTGACGAATATAACTTGTTACTGCGTCAAATACATTTGGGAGTAAACACGCGGCTTATTCTTCCCTCGTGATTGCTTCATGTTCAATAACGACCAATTGCTATATAATCGAGACTGAAATGGCACTCATTCGATATCCATTTTTTATCGATTTCAATCACTTCTGCTTGTCTCTGCGATTTCAAGTACTAATAAGAAACATTTCAGATAACCGTACTATTGGCTAGAAGCGTCTGACTTGAGATATGGAACGTGATGTTATTGCATAAATTTATCTCGTGCAGGTGTGACTCGTTTCCGTACATTCAAGGGAGTCAAAAAATGAATCGTTCGAGCATGAGTTTATCAATGAACGAGCTGCCCTTGCGCCTTAATGGAAATTATTTCACTTGATAGGTGAAATAAAACATGTTGACCTGATCAGTTTTAATGCTTGTGAAAAATGGCAAATAAATTTGAACCACGCTAATTCAATTGTGCCCATAATTTGACCATAGTTTTATTTTAAATTCGGTGAAATAGGCTTAAGAGTCGTTTTCCGAATCGGTACGCTACGTGTTGGCGTGCATCAACGTTTTAGGCTATTATAGCATTTCTCAGGTGTAGACAATCAAATTCATCATACAGCTGTAACGGTAAGTTCTTTTTTTTTTGTTATATTAAAAAGATCAACATTTTTCGGTTCACTGCGGTCCTGATTTTGTGCAGCTACTTATTTCAACTTTAGTTTCATGAACTGTTTTTTCTCAATTTACCGCTTCTATGCAACTGGTGCCTAAATTTCGCGTTTCCTATAACTCCATACTAAACGGTGCCTTCCTCTCTGAAACGCCTTTGTTGCAGTTAGAGAGGCTTACACTAACATCTAAATCGTTGGATTCAAATAGCTGATGCATTATAAGTAAGATTTAGTAGAGAGCCTCCCTTGCCACAAGAAAGATTCCGAAATGAGGAACCGTTCAGTATGGAGATTAGGGAACGCGGAACAAGGTGTTACCGCACAGGATCCCATGCGCATAGAACCAGTAAGTTGAGGAGTTTATATATCAGGATAAGTCGAGGTGCAGAAAAACAGGACAGCAATGAAGCGAAAAAAATATAACAAAACGAGAAACGTTCAACTGCAACAGAAGCAAAACCTACCTAACTCGGCTGAGGGCCTCCTATTTTCTCCTTGGGGCTAACAATTTGATTATAAGGATTCCACAGCATGGCGTGACATACATTACAAACAAAGCATTTTAGTGAGATATCCAAAAGATGCGACAGGCGTTGAGTATATTTGTGAAGGCATTCATACTTGGTTACAATTTTTCATACATATAAAAATACATCATATACATATGAGCTTATTACACATCATTAGTATTATACCGAGGGATCAGGAGCCATACTTTCAGTCATCATAACTGGCTCGTCAACTTGTGAACCTCACTTCGTACTAAAGAAAATGAAACGATCATTTGCACTTACGCAAATGGTCTCTTGAATGATGGATAAAATTACATTTGCTTGACCCGAAAATTTAACCACTAATCATTTAAACCTGTGTTGTCGCATTATAGACAGAACTCCTATGAGAGCACATGGATTTGGGATAGGGACCAAGAATTGAATGTCTTTCTCGAGAAGCACAAGACTCATACATACTCGCGCTTATTTCCTTACCCAATACGAAATCAATTAAGAAACAAATTCGTGAAATGGGACCCACATTCGGATGCAATTTAAAAAGAACAATAGAACGTAAACCAATCATTGCAAACGAGAAGCCAATGGCATCACTTGCATAAATACAGCAACTAGTGAGTTAAACTCGCTTTCATTTCAAGGTTGAAGAACATTACATTAGTCAAAACTTCAATAACCACAACGATCTCAAGAGAGCAAAGAGAAGAGGGACCATTTAACAAGGACTAAATAAAAGAAGATTAGATTAGAAGTTAGTTTAAGCCTCCCTAACCGCTACAAAAAAGATCGTATCGAAGAGAGGAAGGAACCAATCAGTAGGGAGATAAGAGAATGGGGAATCCACGGAGAAGGGGCATAGAAACAGTAAGTTGAGAAAGAAGTTCATGAAACAAGATAAAAGTTTAAGAAGAAAGTAGTAGGTGCTGAAAAAAAAAAACAGGACAGGAGTGAACCCAAAAAAGGTGGCCCTCAACATAGCAAAAAAACATTTTATTTAAACAAAAAAAAAGGCCTACCTAACACTCAGCTCCGGCCCTTACACATTTTCCCCCTGGGAGTGCTAATTCCCATAGATACAAAAGTGGCATCCCCTGATGGGAATAAATAAAAAATATATATATGCACAACGTGAGTTCTCATCCAGGGTTCTTGCGCATTGAAACAGCAAGTCTAAAAGAGAAGGCAAACACAAGATGAAAATTGGAAAAAGACAAAGTGGACATAAAAGGCAGATGTCGAGAAGGCCTATTTATGCCTTAGGTAACGCAACAGTATCCCCTTTTAAAATGCCGCTCGTTTCCAAAGCATGAGATATACCAAACTGACCAAACATATTGCCTATCCTTTCTCCACTGAGGGGTGGGGCTGAAAAATAACGAAACTCAGGGTAGATACTTGTTACATATTCAAGTGTCTGACCATAAATAACGCAAGTACGTGATCTCCAAGATAATTTCTAGAAAGAAGCTCAAAACAAGGTCACCAGCGCTGTAAATTCAACCCTGGTAAGTTTAGGATAGCGAAATAATGGTCTTCACAGCTTGTCCGTTGTGAGAATCGTACCAGTGCACGCGCCATCGTTTGTTGGAGTCGACCCAACAATTATGAACTCCATACCAGTACTGCGGTACTGGTACTAAAGTAGTACCAGCACTCCTCTAATGAAGCTACTACGGTATTTCCTTTTGGTTGACAAGCACGGATGAAATATCGAGCCATAACATCACGGTCACCAAAAATATTCATTTTACAGTACATTAGAGTTATTCTACTACACATTTAGAGTGATCGTTACAAGTTGCTTATATTTAGAACAGCAATAAAATATCCGAGAAGTGAATGATGAACGAAAAAACGTCTGGTGGCCTACAATTGGAGGGCAAATATGCAGTGTCCTAACCCACAAATCAGAGATCAAAACTTGATAATGGATTAAATGATAATTTCACCTCATAGCGGCGTAGATGTCTTTCAGGCAGAGTGACCTAGTTCTAGTTCAGTTCCTGGTTAGTAACTTGGCAAGGAAAAGCCAGTTTGGCAACCCTGCGATGAACACTACGCCTCTAACTTGAGTGTCCTAAAATTCTGTGATTTGTGGGTTAGGACACTCTGCATATTTGCCCTCCAATTACTGAATGAATAAATGAAGAATTGCACAAAAAGTTCGTTGAAGGGCCCAAAAAACGCCAGTATTTTTCTGCCCCTGGACGTTCTGCAAGCAAAATAAGCGCGTATTCACAAAAATAGCTTAACGATTTAATGGAAAAACTTATTACATTATTATTATATAAGAGGGTTTTAGCCTCCCTTAAGCACGACAAAGATGTTCCAAGAGAGAAAGGAGGAAGGCACCATTTAGTATGGAGTTAAGGGAACGCGGAATCTATGCACAAGGTGCACAGAAACAGTAAGCAAAGAAAGAAGTTCATAAAACAAGAAAATGTTGAAGAAGACAGTAGTGGGAGCTGAAAAACAGGACAGCAGTGAACCGAAAAAAGATAACCCTTAGCTCGGGCCCTCACATAGTCCCCCTGAGAGCGCAATGGAAAAACTTAATGGATAAGTTTTTATTCGTACTTCAAACCAAGTCAAAACTTCACCTATAGTGAGGTAGACTGGTCTTCAAAAACTCAAGGCCAAATATCATTCAACTGTGAGTAGTATTTCTGCTGACGTCTTTCAGACACAATTAAAAGAAAAAATACAGAAATTTATCATTTTTGAAGCGAAAGATTAGATTTGACGCGTTCTAAAGGAAAACCAGAGTAGTGTAGATGCACAACATAGTTTGAAATGTACATAAAAATGACATTTTCCCCACATTTTCCTTTATAAATAATTTAATTTTGTTTCAAATCACAACATAAGAGCAAACATGCACGAAGCCCACTACCACGGCTTAGATATTCATAAAACGCGCCAATTGAACAAAATCTAATAGTATTACTCTACATTTGTAGTACATCGTCATACTACCCGGAAGCATCAGAAAAAGACAAAAAGTTTTGCATGGAGTAGTACATACATTAAAATGGACACTTTGGGCGCGAGATCAGCTCCACGCGCCTCGCCCAACACAAAATGAACAAAAATATAAAACAAGACATAACAACTTTGCACACGTAAAATTCTGCATTATCATTTTTACATGTGGAATTTTACCACCACAGAAATAGAATCCTGCAACCAGCGTCAGAGGTTTGCTCTACGTTGAGTAGCTACGGACACCTCAGGGCACGCAATACCTTCAACGCTGGAGGACGAAGTCGGGCACCAGTAGCCCAAACCTCCGCACTCAAACCTGAGCAACCCTCACTCATTGAGAAGAGAGCGAGTCCTCCAGATACATTTTCTTTGCCAAGAGTAATGACCCCAGACACGATTGACTACATTTTCCTTGAGTGATGAGAATACAGGACACGTAGTGAGGTCCTATGTTCATAATTACTGATGAACATCAAAATGAATGGTGGTGCTGACATGCAGTAAAAAGATCACTATTGTTACATTATATTATAATAGTTAGACTAATACATGTTATCAAACTATAACATCTAATACAAACTATTTGGTACTGTTTCCATTATCGCCCTTACACTTAGTCAACATTGGTTAAACTACCCTTCCATGCAGACGACATACAAATAGATAGTAAGCGGCAAGTTGTGTTCACAGGCAAGTGAAACATTAGAAATCTACGAGAATATTGGTCACCTTATAATACAGTACACCTTCCAAGTCCACCGCTTATATTTTCCAAAAAATTTAGGCAACTTTAGCGGACATAACCCTGATACGAAATGAGGGTACTTGAGGAATGCAAGTGAGCAACATAAGCAAGTATGATGTAATCAGCACGCACGTCTCTACCTGGCATCAAACGTCGTGAGTGACTGATGGTCTTAAGAGCCAATAAAATGACGTCGTTATAGGTGGGTCACCATTACCTATCTCTGAGCCGCCGTACACAATATACACATTTACTGAGCAAATTCAGCTCATTAAAGTTACCAAACCCCACCAGACCACGACAAAACCAAAGTTTACAACTGCATATATACAGAAAAGTTTTGATCTACGTAGGGCAACAGCCCACAACACTCATCACAGCAGCTACAGAAAAGAACAATACTTCCTGAACTTGTGAGAATCCTTCAAAAAAATACTTTTTGTAATAAGCAGCGCAGTTTCACTACTTCCATTGCGATTGTAGAAAGAGTCCCCTGAGATCTAGGTACTCTAAGGAAGCTCTTATCTCGAGCTAACATCAAGAAAGCTCGAAAAATAAAGAGATAGACTTTGACTAATAAAAAAAAAAACTTTTTAGGAAGAATTTCCTGCTCTGTTCAAATAATAAACCCAAATAACAATAAAAATATAATACTAACCACTTCCAAAAAAGTCTTAAGAGTAATTGGATGTGGGTCCAGTATATTAAATTTTATAGAAAAATCATGAATTCATATTTAAATACATCGACCACAAAGCATTATAAGATAAATTTCGACAAGCTTAGAAGCTTCAATATAACTAAATTTTTTCATAAATGCCTTTGTTCATAACAGAAACTGGACTAGATTACACAGGGCATGAGTGAGTAAGTTCATGCAGAGCGTCAGTGACACCAGGTCATAAAATGGGGGAAGAAACGACTTATTATATTCCTGTTTTCACCACCGCAGTCACACAAGCGTTGATTTCAGCAGTGATTCTCAGTTAGATAGGTTTGGAAAGAAACGTAATGCACTCCTGGTACATGAGGCGAAAGTAAGAGCTCAAGTTTAATGAGACTAATCAACTCAAAACAATAGACCAGGACTAATCGGTCAGAAGCTGCGTTTGCAAAAAAAACGCACACGTAAATTCCTGCACAACCGTAAGTAATACACAGAATGTGCCCCAGCTAATACACAGAAATAATTAATTCTTAAATAAGTAAATTACATTTTTCTTAAAGTGTGACTCAGTGAGTTCGAGATACACGAATGGGCTCAAGTTATACATAAATTTTGGAGGTCACCATTCTCCTTTTTTTCCAAATTTTCATCTTCTTTTACTCACTAAATACTGTGCATGGTTATTGTAATATAGGTAAAACCATAAGAAGATTAATTATTAGTTAAAGCCTCCCTATCCACAACAAAGGCGTTCTAAAGGTGGAAGGAGGAAGGCATCATTCAGTATGGAGTTAAGGGAAAGTGGGATCTATGCACAAGGTGCATAAAAACAGCAAGTTGAGAAAGAAGTTCATGAAACGAGATAAAAGTTAAAGAAAAAAGTAGAGCAGTGAACCAAACAAAGACAATCCGTAACAAAATGAAAACCTATTCTAATTAAAAAAAGAAAGGCCTACCCAACCATTAGCTGGGGACCTCACATATTCCCACTGGGAGTGCTATTTCCCACAAATATTATAGTTGGAAACCATTAAGAGGACACTCATCTAGAAAGAAATATCTGAAGTAGTCCTAACTTCAAACAGATCTTTGAACGCTTAAAGAAGCGTTGATCAATTTAAAAAAATGTCAAACACCCATTACACACAAAAAACTATCAATATGGGCAATAACTAACTCCAAGCAATAAAACATTCACAAATGGAATCGGATTACACAACACCGTAGACACTCAGGACAAGGTCTGTTGAAGATCCGCCCCACTCGCCTGCAACTAAACCATGGAGCTCCCTAAAAGAGCCGTACCTCATTCTGGAGCGGGTAGTTACTGCTGCTATAACGCCTCACCCCAGACTGCTGTAAATTAGTGAGGCGCTGTTGCCCCACCGCCTCATGGTAGACACGCGCTAATCCTTTCTCTCTTTAAGCCATGCCTGCTCCCAACCAATATACATCTTGATGCCTACTCGCAGGATTAGGCTATTAACGATGAGCACGTATTTTTTTCAGGTAGATTCCTCCTTCCGTGGAAACGACTCCCAGCAGCACACTTCTGAAGGACGCACACTCAACAAACCTGCTCCGACATAGCGCTCTGCTATGAATGCAAACTTGACACCTCAGATCAAAAGTTAGGCTCTGCAATCCAAGTACCCGACACGTCTACCTGAGCGCATTTGTCTCATTCAGACCCAAATGACACTGTAGTGGCTTCCCATCAGTGCCTCTCATGCTCCGCAATGCTTCAGCTTACAGTACAAAATAAATAAACATCAACTCGAAATTTCAATAAGATTCCAAACTCAACCTGAAGGAAACTCCCAAGAGTTTATTGCACCTAAACACTCATTTAATGTATTTTCTCATCATCACATCCTCAGTTTTATTTTGAAATGTTCACCTTCCTTTTACTTCAATTGCGGCGATAACCATACTGGATTTCGGCCAATTTTCAGTTCCGGGGCCAAAAGAAGGCGCTATATTTTAATATCAGTTTCTCAACGAATCAAAAATTACGCTAACCAATAAAAAACGTAAGTACCCTGACTTTCCATAACCTCGAATGCTTATGTAATTCACACATGTACTAAAACATTTGGCATTGGCTACACTCCCCTCACTAAAGCCAGAGCAGAACGAGAAAAGCAAATTAATCGAAGAAGTCAAGGCATCTCAACTCTCTGGTTCACAACACAATGACACGCCTTCAGACTCAGGTACTGGCGGAGCAGCCTCAGCGCAGTACACTCGTTCAAACCTCCGAGACAGTTGAGCATAAAAACGCGTCCTTCCCTGAGCAATCGGCGAGCAAGTAACGATCATTTTACACCAAATGAAGCCAATAACCTACGCAGCATTCAATATAACAACAAAGCCCACGAATACGTATATTAGAGTCTGTTTCGAAGTCAGTATAAATGAACAGAACAGAAAGCATGGATTTGATCAAAATTTCATAAAATAAATTACCACACAAAAGCCAATGCACGTCGAATACACAAAAAGAAGCAAAAGACACAAAGAAATTCAAAACAAAGGTCCTTCACAGTTACGAAGTTTGTCAAAGACATAAATAAAGAAAATAAAAAAATGGAATCCCACAGCGTTAACGGAGTATACCCCGTTTGTCAAAGACATAAATCATATGAAAATATGGAATAAGCTGAAACTGTGAGTGATAGAGGGTAAATGTGATAGGAATCAGCGACAGTCAAAACGTAAAACCACTTCACAAACGCTTGGTTTTTTCATCCATGCAACAGAGAATAATTTTGTAGTTCGCTTCATGGCAGGTAACGTCTCAAGCTCTTCACCTTTCTTCCTTGATTCAATTGTAACGAAATTGAACATTTCTGTGAAAGATATAATTTCAGAGAGACACGTAATGCGGTAATCAGAAATTGATACAACAAATGCAACACACATGAAACACTACATGATCGATGCTTTAACAAGTTAGAATTAACCAACAGGCGTTTACCTGAAGTGTGCCACACTTTATTCCTCAAGAGCCCAAGTCAAACGAGATTAGATTATTAGTTAGTTTAAGCCTCCCTGTCCGCCACAAAGGCGATCCAAAGAGAGGAAGGAGGAAGGCACCATTTAGTATGTTTGGAGTTGAGGGAACGCGGAATCCATGCAGAAAGGGCATAGAAACAGTAAGTTGAGAAAGAAGATTATGAAACAAGATCAAAGTCGGAGAAGAAAGTAGTAGCAGCTGAAAAACAGGACAGCAGTGAACCGAAAAAAAGTGGTCCTTAACACAACAAAAACATTTCACTTCAACAAAAAGTAGGCCTACCTAACTCTCAGC
The DNA here is from genome assembly GCA_014220935.1 of Platorchestia sp. MABIK. Classification (NCBI taxonomy): domain Eukaryota; kingdom Metazoa; phylum Arthropoda; class Malacostraca; order Amphipoda; family Talitridae; genus Platorchestia; species Platorchestia sp. MABIK. The sequence goes on along the minus strand of JACJUY010004259.1, from coordinate 46,853 downwards.
TCGGGCCCTCACATTTCCCCCCTGGGAGCGCTAATTCCCATAGACACAATAGTTGTATCCCCCAGAGGGGAGTCAAACGAGATTGCTCGTTACACAAACGTCCTACCTGTGAGGGAGGCAATATCACTTTAACCCTATATTGACCACCGCCCTTTCAGAAGGACATTAGGAAATCCCTCGCATCGTTCTTATTTTCTGGATGCTTCATCGAAAAGTTATATTTCCTCGGTTTGATTTATGATAATTTAGGAAAAATTACAGTAATCTTTTGTTCAAGACTGAAAAAATTTGGTCGTTATAAAGTTAAAGCGACTTAACAGTGATGGCAATGCTCCGAGCCACGAGTAAACATCTTACGCACACAAACTCCAAAAATAATTACAACATAGGATCATTGTCCCTAGTTTGTGACAGAATTTCCTCTCTCTTTTAGAAAGGTGCTACGTTACTTAAATATTGAACATTACCAGTAGCACCTGACTTTCACAACAAAATCGGATGACGAGATGCTACCACCAGCTTTGCTGCATGTAGCTCCAGACATCTGAGAATTCTGATATGCCATGGAGAGTGGCTAACTATGACTTGCAAAATTGAGACAATTTAGTAGTAGTAGTACGAAGGTTACTAGCGCTTCGACAACATAGGACATATCGCGTCAAATTCACAGTAGCAAGCTTATCTCATTTGTATAACTAGTCAGCTCACAATAATGTACTTAAACTTAGCATCGTGTCAGACTCAAATCAACAGTTAAAACAAAACCAACTTAAGAATGCCAAAAAAAAACCTTGGCGATACTAATAAAGTGCTCTCAGTCACACAAGAGAGCGGTGCTCAAATGCTGCGGCTGACGGCGCATTGCCTGCCACCCGGGTCGGCAAGTGATATCAAATGTGGACCTCCCCATACCCCTCGCTTTTGTGAAGCATTTCAATGATACTACACACGTGCTATGGAAAAAATATCTACAACATTTCCAAACGAGGTTATTAAAAATTTATGGATTCAAAAATAAATAGAAGAGACCACTCTATGACTAAAAAACAACTCCATGTATATGAAATGCACACGTAGCGATCAATTGATCAATGGCAAGAAATGCAACGTGAACAAGCGAGAAGCATCAGATGTGCTACCTGCAAGCAATTTTAGCAATTCAACCAGAGACAAACAAAACTCCGGTAATTCTACCGAGACGCAATAATAGCACACAAAACGCGAGATGCATGGTCACAACACAAAAATAAAATAAAACCCGAAATGTAAGGTCAGAACCCAAAAATAGAATAGAACCCGAGATGCAAGGTCAGAACCCGAGATGCAAGGTCTGAACCCGAGGTGTAAGGTCAGAACCCGAGGTATAAGGTCAGAACCAGAGATATAAGGTCAGAACCCGAGATATAAGGTCAGAACCAGAAATGCAAGGTCAGAACCAGAAATGCAAGGTCAGAACCAGAAATGCAAGGTCAGAACCAGAAATGCAAGGTCAGAACCAGAAATGCAAGGTCAGAACCAGAAATGCAAGGTCAGAACCAGAA
>JACJUY010004259.1:7482-44570 GCA_014220935.1 Platorchestia sp. MABIK | reverse complement strand
AGATGCAAGGTCAGAACCCGAGATGCAAGGTCAGAACCCGAGATGCAAGGTCAGAACCCGAGATGCAAGGTCAGAACCCGAGATGCAAGGTCAGAACCCGAGATATAAGGTCAGAACCAGAGATATAAGGTCAGAATACCAGGTTCTACACGATGCCACACCCAGCCTACGACATTCATCATGCAAACAGAACTAAAATGTCAATCAAATAAAAGAATAAGAAATCAAGACACTACATTGTGACAAGCAACAAGAAACAGACACGGATTTACAGCAAAGTCAGAGGTTATGTGCATGTATTCAATAGAAAAAATAATTAATAAAGCTATGTGCAAATATTCAATGTTGAACTATTGTGTCAACAATAATTATTATAACACGTACAAATTCAGAAACCATTGCAAAACTCCAGTTTAAAATGGCGAATTTTTCCCATCACGTCCAACGCCGTAGCTTTTGACCAACGAGGCCCGTGCACCTCCGTCACGCTGGGCAGCCGCCGAGACGGGTACAAAAACACCGACTCTCCAGATCGGCAAATTGTCTCGTCAAAATTCTCAAACTAAGCCAAATTTCATCAGAAAGATAAGTAAATTTTGTCAGAAAATGGCTATCTGACCCCACTGGATAAATCAACGTGGAGTTGAGTAGCAGCAATGGCCCCTTGATGCATTTCGGAGGGTTTACATGAAGCTCGCTTTTCTACGTAATTACCTTCATTGGTAGTGTAAGAGCTCGTATTGAAGACGAGAGAAGCTGGAATATCGTAATATTTTGTTAAAAACCAAAAATCCCAACGACCAGACCGATGACACAGCAACTCTACTCACCGAGCTCTGTACCAGCAGCCACCTCAGCGTCAGTTAGTGAAGGCATATTGCTATCGCTTTGGCAGACTACCACAGCGTCAGTCTTGCCCTCAGTGATTTCCTCTTTGAAACCATACAAGGCGAGCATCATGATTTTCACTCAGCAACAACAGTTCTCTCCGGTGCCTTTCTTCATTCATTGTTTTAATAGTGAGCACTCTAGCTCTTTATTTCAGACTGCTAAGTCGTTGAACTCAGTATTTTATAAACACCGTGAAACACAACTCAAAGGTAATTTTTATGGGTCACTTTCAAGTAAAATACTGGATTAGCACAACCACCTTATCACCCCTTATATGTTTAGCCAATACGGGTTGAGTGCAATAAATAAATCGCCCATCACACTTTCTGCCAATACTGGATAAGCACAATAAATAAATCGCCCATCACACTTTCTGCCAATACTGGATAAGCACAATAAATAAATCGCCCATCACACTTTCTGCCAATACTGGATAAGCACAATAAATAAATCGCCCATCACACTTTCTGGCAACACTGCCTACGCACAACAAATAAATCACCCATCACATTTTTTGCCGCTGCTTAGCTCATCATGCTGGAGTTTAAAAGACATCCCGTTACCATCACACCTTAACGCTACACAATTGGGTTTCAACTGCCATTGATTTAATTTTAAACGCTACTTCAGGCGGTTAAGCTTATAAAAATATACATGATTGGCAATAACCTCCAAATTTTTTCACATCTAAAATAATTTAAATGCGTAAGAATATGAGAAATTGGTGCCATCAGTTTAGAATAGTCGATCAGTCACGTCGACCGTCCATCTCCCCCTGCCGAATTTGTTTGTATTAGCTTTGTTCTATGTATGACCTTCAATAAGCTTCTTCACATTTGAAAAGTACTCTCTAAGAATAAAGAAGTTTAACTCGACTCTGAGAACATAAACCCAAAAAATTATTTCTTTAGGATGCTCATCTGTACAACAATTGCACAACATAGAAAACATTTAACATGTTCTTGAACAGGGCGACCATTTGTACACAAATAGTTTCAGTTTTATTTCTTTGAAACATACTTTTTTCTCATTCGGCTGGTTTCACGCTAGAATCCATTTTAATTCAATGATCTTCATTATCTGGTAAACAGAACTAAATCATAGTCTTAATCGAACGAGTAACAATAATAACACCATCAATAAATCAAACACTCAATAGCAATAAAATAATTCAACTAAAAACAAAGTAAAACGCAGAGGTATTCAAAAATATCAAACGTACTATGTGTAAAAATAAGATATTAATTTAAAGCAATTACAATGTTATACTGATTCAGAGTCATCTAAGACTTCAGCAAAAAGTAGGACATGGTATTCATAAGGTCGGTGCAAAAGTTACGTCCGATTTTTCAGAAGAATCTTCCCGAAATTTATCCATTTTTGTTTGACCTCTTGTTACGGTTGGGACTTTTCACTGTGACAAATTTACACTTTTTTCTTTGATTATCTGAGTTTTATCCATGATTGCCAGAAAAATTTGCACCGTTGTTTAGATTAGATATTAATTTAAGACTCCTTAACCGTAACAAAAATGCTCCAAAGAGAGGAAGCAGGGAGGTATCATTTAGTATGGAGTTGGGCAAACGCAAAATTTACGCACAGGGTGTGTTCCCTCACAAGATTCCCTGCGCATAGAAACAGCAAGTTTATGAAACAAGATAAAAGTTGAAGAGAAAAGTTAGAAGTGCTGAAAAACAGAACAGAAAAGTACCAAAACAAGCGCCAATTTCCTTAGATACAATAGCTGTATCCCATTGAGAGCTCAAGTGAGCAAAGAGACAAACCATTCAGTATGGACTTGAGGAAATGGAGGGATCAACCATGGTCATAGAAACAGCAAGTTAGGAAGGAGATACAAATCTGGAAGCATTATTATTATCATCAATGGCTGAGGTAAGCAAACAGGTGGAACAGAAAATTAGTCCCCCTCACAAGCTATCTGCAGAGAAACTAGCCATTACATCCTCATCAACCTGATGTATATGTATGGCAATATACGTGTGCAGCAATATAGTTTACTAGAAGCATTCATCGATCTAACCAAAATTATCAACGAAACCCTCCAAAGGATGTCAGCGAGTCTGTAGCACATCGAGATCATGACGTCACTTTTGCAGAGATGTGAAATTGCAAAGTCACCACAGTAGTTGTTGAGAGGATTCTTAGACAGGAAAATGGATGTCCATAGTCAAAGTCTCCTCACGTCCAGCACAACACTCGAGTTCATCATTTGCAACTTCGTTGGTCACTAAATTCACCTGTCATTTGTATCCAAACTCTTCAATCTGAGAGACCGCGTTTCTTGTGGATTTAACAGTCAGATGTTGTTTAACAGTCAGATGTTAAAAGTCTGTGCGCACGATCTTACTTCCTCTGCCCTGTCCTCGGAAGAATTGCTACTTTTTGCTAGAAAAGAGACCCAACTGAATGAGTAAATCAGTGAGTCGTTTTAATAACTTTAAAACAACTCATACACCTACGCGTGTGGACTGTGTAAAATTGAGAAATTAAAACATAACGGAGCACGTCACCTACATTAAGCAATATGAAAAAATATTATACAATTATGTTTGCCTATTAACAGCTTAAGTGTGATGAGTACATGCTCAAATTCCACGCGAATTATGAAGTGAAAAGGATAAATTCTAACTAATGATTGCCGAGTATGAAATGATTTGCAATAACGTATATGTTTTCAACGAGTTAGTGAAAATAACAAGAAAACGTCTCACCGCGAGAGAGGCACTGCGATAGCACGAAAGAAAAACTGCCCACCACTAGCGTCTGGCCCCGAGATAAAATATTCTGCACTATTCCAGCAGTCTTAAATCTCGCACAAAAACGTAAGTCTTGAGTTAATTTAGCAATTTAGTTAAGATGTGTTAATTTATCCTCAAGTGAGTCTTAGTTGACCATATTTCAAGTTTTAAATACAGTATTGGAAAGAAATCCATAGCACCTCTCGTGCAGAGCATAAGTGTTTTCAATTATTATTTTACTAGTTGCAATTCTCAACTAGCAAAATTTTTAAGTTTTTTAACTACAGTATTTTAGGTTTTAATAGACAGTACTGGAACGAAATCCATGGCATCTCTCGTGCACAGCATTAGTTTTATCCGTTATTAATTTACTAGAAGCAATTGTCAATTTAGCAAAACTTATTGACGAAGCTGTGAGAACGGCTGAACAAAATATGTTGCTAGATATAGTAAATTTTAATGAGAATACATCTCATTTTGTTTCATAAATACCAATTATCCTCAATCTGTAGCTGGAAATAAAATTTCCATTTAGTCTTAAACCTTACAACCATGTAAAAAAGCAGTCCCACAGCGCCCAACCTACAGCATTTGCTGGAATAAGCAGCAGAGATTGCTGTTCTATTTACATTAAAAAAATAGCACTTCACACCAGATGCAAATATTATAGTGAAGTGGAAAATAGATCAGGACGGTCAATAAATATCTTTTCTTGTTACCCGAAGTCGATGTTACTTAGATGTCATTGATAAAAAGATGTAACCCTTTATCGACTGAGAGAAGTGACTTTATCTCATGGCATGAAGTTTTGACACAAGCCTGCACAGAAATGGACATGGCAGATGACTCTGACAAGAACTTTACAGTGAGAATACTTTTACTCTGGTTTGTACTACCTGGATAAATTTGCAAATCCTCAGACAGCAAATGGTAGGAATGCTTCCCTTGCATGAGGCAGCCTGAGAGAGCACAACCAGCATGCAGCGGCACAAAACTTGCGCCGGTCAATCGAGTAGAAGAAATTACACACAGAAGGTGTGGACAATATGTCTTGCACCAAACGCAAGAAAGTGTGGACGAAATTTCACACAACAAGCTCAAGAGGGTGCGGTTAAAATTTCACACACCAAACAAGAGAGTATGGAGAAAATGTCACTGAGAGTGGACAAAACTTCCCAGAGAGTGGACAAAATTGCACTTGTCAAACAAGAGAGCATGGACAAAATGTCACAGAGCGTGGACAAAATTTCACCAACACTAAACCCAAGAGACTGAAATGTCCTTAATTGGTAGGGGCGAGCAGACCGCTGTGGATGGCATCGAGCCTAACAGAGCTTAAGAATACAACTAGAAGTGGTCACAAGAATACAATGGGTGCCAGGATAAGAGCAAGAGTGGGCGGCCGCATGGCTGGTGCTACACAGCGTAGGTAGGAGTAGGGCTGGCGCTACACAGCGTAGGAGTAGGGCTGGTGCTACACAGCGTAGGTAGGAGTAGGGCTGGCGCTACACAGCGTAGGAGTAGGGCTGGCGCTACACAGCGTAGGAGTAGGGCTGGTGCTACACAGCGTAGGTAGGAGTAGGGCTGGTGCTACNGGCTGGTGCTACACAGCGTAGGTAGGAGTAGGGCTGGTCTACAGAGCGCTGTAGGGCTGGCGCTACACAGCGTAGGAGTAGGGCTGGTGCTACACAGCGTAGGTAGGAGTAGGGCTGGTCTACAGAGCGCTGTAGGGCTGGCGCTACACGGCGTAGGAGTAGGGCTGGTGGCGGGCAGAGAGGGGCGGTAGCGTGAAGGGGTTCAGCCAGGACACGGAGAAACGGCCAAAGACGGCCTGCACGCTGCGCCAGCGAGACTTGCGCTCCCACGTTCCTTGCTCTTTCTTCAGTTGCTCAATGCCCTGCACAACAGCAACCAATTAGTTACAGAATATCCCGCATAAATCATTTTGGTAGAAAAATACACCGTGTCTCCTCTTAAACTCATGAAGGAAACATGCTCGGTTTCAAATGAATTACTACTACAGTCATACCTCACCTTACGAAAGATCCAACTAACAAATAATCCATGTTACAAAACGCCTTTACGTAAAATCCTAGTCTCTGAATTCAAAAGTAAATTCAAATTACGAAACGCAAAATCTCAAAAATTCAAATAATCCGCGCTTGGCTCTGCAGCCACCCGAATCCCCATAAACATAAATACACTTGTAGCATCCTGTTTATTGTAGCATCCTCCCAACACCCCTGCTGGCCTCTCATTGGCTCGAAGAAGCTGCATCTCCGTGATACTTTTGGTGCGCCTTCCACCCTTATTTGTCATGGAGTTCTAACATGCGTAAAAGACAGAGCCACTGTTGTTAAGCAGCTCTTTAAGCTGCCAAACGTTTGCCTCTTCCTCATTCATTTCCCCACGAACTTCACTTCCCTATGCACTCGCCCTTACGTATCTTGAGCAAAGTTGCCCAACCCAATGGTGAATGATTTGCCTGTCTTATTCAGAGTAATGGTTTGATAAATAACTTTTTGTAGTAAACACATATTTCATACAAAATTTGTATACTTTTATAATTTTTAACGGGTTCAGGGGGTAGTAGTGGGGGCCTTGGAACAAGTCAGGCCTTCAGCAAGTACAATGCAACTCACATAATCGCGTTACAAAACCACTTCTGGAACGAATTAATTTCGTAAGGTGAGGTATGACTTTACAAGTCAGTATTTCCTGCACAATTGTTTCCACATGTTTACATGAAAATGAATTACACAGCCACATAGTAAATTATGATTGAGTTAGGAATGTAAAATACTGGAATTTTCCGGTGTTGCTCCATGAAGTAAGCAAAAGTAAATGGAAATCATATAAGCATGCATTAGTATAATAATCATTATTATTATTATTATTATTATTATTATTAAAATATAAGAAAGTTCTAGCCTCCCTTAACCACGACAAAGATGTTCCAAGAGAGGAAGGAGGAAGGCACCATTTAGTTTAGTTCCCTCCAGTTGAGGGAATGCAGAATCTATGCACAAGGTGCACAGAAACAGTATGCAAAGAAAGAAGTTCATGAAATAAGAAAAAGTTGAAGAAGAAAGCAGTAGGAGCTGAAAAACAGGACAGCAGTGAACCGAAAAAAGATGGTCCGTAACAAAACAAAAGCCTATTTTATTTCAACAAAAAGGAAGCCTACCTAACCCTTAGCTCGGGTCCTCACATTGCATAAAAGCATGCATTAACCTCTATTTGAGATACTTCCAGCACTGATGATGGAATGATTTTATTCCGAAACGTTTGCTATAATAAATGTTCTCTATAACGTTGGTTCTACTATTTATTTGAGATACGAAAATAAGTACGCATATATAAAAGAATAGTAATGCTTTCTTCAACTGCCATTATGTCTTATGTTTCTTGAAATTAGAAAAAAGCAATGCGATGGCGGTTGCTTTCCTTCATATCTCGACCACAAACAGTGTAACGACCTGCACATGATTACTTTAGAGCAGCTTGAAAATTTTGTTTCTCCTTCCACCATCTGAGTCACAGTGATAACCATATTGAAATTCTACAGTATAAGGAAAAATGTAAGATCCTCTTGAGATAAATGATCACTCTTTGTAATAAGGGCTCATATCATGAAACAAACCTAATTGCTTTGTCAATGTAAAAATTACCTAAAAACATCTCAACTTCATCATTTTCACCTCGATTTCAGTTACCTCTACCATTTACTACCACTTAACAGAATGGGCCACAAAAATCCAAACCTTGACATGAAATGGCATTAACTTTGATGAATGGAATGATTTTCGTTTGCCTTTTATTCTCGGAATGAGGAGTGTATCAAAGATAAATTAGGCCAATTTCACGAGCAGTTGAGGTCAGAGTTTAGGGTAAGGTCACGGCAGAGGAAACAAGGTAGTCATTCCTATGGGGGGAAATACACTTCCTCTTGTTCGGCTAGCCAATAGAACGGCTTCATTTCAAATACGCTGGATGACGTCACCATTGCGCCATGTCGTTAGGCCAATAGTGGTGCCAGATTTGGGGCTAGCAGTGTTGCCAGATGCAATATGAGCGCTGCTATTAGTCTGCTGCCATGACGTGAGCATTGCAACACGGCTGACAAAAAAAAGTGGTTTGACCCTACCTTGTTTCTTCAATCGTGAGTAAATATCACCCACCCGGGATAGTGAACAACAAGAAAACGAGAGATATAAAGAGTTACGGTCTCGTCGTTCCAGATGGCGGAGAGCTGCGAGAAGAACATGACAGCGGTGAAGATAGCAAAGAGAAGACTCTCGAAGATGAGGAAGAGGAGCAGCACAACGGTGGCAGGGGGCGACACACTCGAGCACTGGCGCCACTCGCTGCCCACGCACGTCACAAAGTGGTAGCCCCCCAGCAGCAGCCCGTGCAGCGACAGCAGCGCTATGTACAGCTGCACACAAACGCGGCTCTTACTTCAGCTCCTGACTATTTAATCAAATGTCTCGATTCTAAACCAAAATATGAACAAAGGTTCGGAATGAAAAAATGGAACATGAACGTTTTTATGTCATTTATCAGACACATCTGAAATGATTCATATTCAAACCAAAAAATTTTCAAAGAAAAGCTTACAGCCCACATATAGTACTATACAATATTTCATTCAAGAAAAACAGCTCAGTCATCCTGGAATTCAATGGTAAATACTTTAGGAAGAAATTTCGAGCAGTTTGAGTATTACTCTATGCTACTCCTGCATAGCAAATGAAGTGATAAATAATGAGGTTAGCTATTTACACTTTACTCTAGCACACTGGAATGTTTTATCAACATCGCCCATGGGAGCATGCAATGAGAGGCTGACAGCACCTGTGAGTTCACCACAGCCAAGTATAGAAAACTACACCTTCTTATTTGTCCGCATTAGACTTAGTTTGACATACGATGTCTGGATTCCAGTTTCTCGGAAATGAATTTGAACAATGAACAATTTTTTTCTAAATTTAAAAATATCAATTCAACTCCTGATTTGTTGTAAAACACCCTCTTAGTAATATTTACCTTTATCATGGCTTGATTCAAGTAAGCAAAAAGGCTGGCTTATAAATGATCAAAATTGTGGTGAAGTCTGTAAAAGCCAAAGGACCTCTCATTCTTGCCCACATCCCAACTCAAGACAGAGAAAGCAAGAGCAATACAAACTAGCCATTACACAACATTGTGACAGCGTTACTGGCCTGCAAGCTTTTTCTATCTTTCAGCCTTGGGTCTACTCCACCAAGTTTCTTGGACTCAAATTTGTTAGGTGGTCTTTTATTATATTTTTTCATGTACATATTTAAACCCTGATCAAATAGGAATACTGTAAAATATCCTCTCCCTTTTCAACTCTTCTTAGAAACTCACAACATATATATACACTCATTCTATTTTCCCCTTACCTTAACCATCAGAACACTGGCAAAAAAATCTACTTTACCTGAATGTTTGCTGAATACATCTTGGCTCCACACTTCAATTCCCATTGTGTTCAACCATATTAATAAACTCTGCTTTGTAAATTATCTCAATGCTCACAGGTTTATTCTTGCTTTCTTTTGCACAACCAAAGTTCAACAACTCAAGCAGGAAATAATAACAATTATGACCTTTATTAATAAAAACAGTAACTGTTCATAAGAATAATCATTGACAGTACTAACAAATATAAATGAATAAAACCCCACACAGAAAAAAAGTCTGAGATTAGGCATAAAAAATGCCCCTGCAAAAAAACAGCCAGAAAAAATATTAAATCGCACTTAACGAGAAAAAAATATGAGGCATAACTTACAGTGAAGAGTACGAAGAACTTCTGATTGTTCTCCCCGACACAGTTGTTCACCCACGGGCAGTGGTGGTCCATCTTCCTGATGCAGCGCTGGCACACGGAGCAGTGGTGAGCACGCACAGGCTTGATGCTGATGCATTTGGGACACTTGAAGATCACCTGACCTTCTTGCAGACCCAACAGCTCGATGTTTTCGCGGGTGGCATTACCCTTCGGAACAGCACCCTGGAACACCCCCACCCCGAACTTGTTGTTAATGGAGTGAACTCATTATTTGTAGGCGCAATAATCTTCTTGAAAAATAATATCAGGACAAATATTTATAGGTGACTACAAATTTGCAGGCACAATAATCTTCTTGAAAAATACTATCAGGACAAATTTTTATAGGTGACTACATTAGATAAGTTAGTTTCAGCCTCTCTTACCACAACAAAGATGCTCAAAAAGGGCAAGGATGAAGAAACCATTTAGTATGGAGTCAAGGGAATGCAGAATCTATGCACCAGATGTGTTTCTACACAAGAAATTTGCACTTGGAAACTGTTAGTTGAGAAGGAAAGTTATGAAACAAGAAAAAAGTTAAAGAAGAAAGCCAGTGGTGCTACAAAACAGGACAGCAGTGATCCGAAAAAGATAGACAGTAGCAAAACAGGCAAAACTATTAAAAGAAGGCTTACCAAACTTTCAGTTTGGGCCCCACATTTTAAAAAGGCATATCAATTAAACAAAATTTTTTAAAGAAGTTCCTAAAGCAGACTTTAGTGACCAAGCTGTACAAACTTAAGCATTTTTTAAGGAAGGTCATATTCATTAAGGCTTAAGAAGGAGGCAAGATTAGATTATCAGTTAGTTCAACCCTCCCTTACCATAACAATGTTGTTCCTAAGAGCAAAATGTAGAAGGCCCTATTTAGTATGGAATTAATGGAACACAGAATATATTCCTAAAGTAAGTTCTCCACACAAAGTACAAAGAAACAGATCGAAAAACAGTTTCAGAAAAACGACAAAAGTTGAAGATAAAAATAACAGCAACGAACCAAAAAAATGGTCCATAACCAATTTAAAACATATGGTAACTAAAGGGAGCTTTTCTTTACCTTCAACTAGAGACATCACATCTTTCTCTTGGAAGCACTTCTGTCCCTAGACACAATAGTTGTATCCCCCCGAGAGAGCATCAACTAACAAAAATTTAGCACTTTCCATAAAATTTTAGGGCACATCAATACAGGCTATTGGCTTGACACTCCATAAACAAACTGGTGATAACATTTCCTACCATTAAAAACAGAATCAATTACAGCTTGAGTGCAGAATGAATACTAAATAAATGGCACATAAAGATAATTTAAAATTAAATTTAAATAATTGAAAAACTTTGGTCCAAATGTAAGTTTTGAAGAAAATAAGGTAATCATATAAAGAAACATATTCAATGTCACAAATTATCAAAAATAACTCTCATGACATCAGGTCCTCAGCAAAATTATTGATGGCAATGTACATCAGTCCATATAACCATGTCAGTCTGTTACTAACTTCCCTACACATAAAAAACAGAAATTTGTTATCAGCTCTAACTCAAGTTAACCGAAATTTACCACTATCCTACTTGGTGGACGCTAGCAAAATTTTTCATATTAATAGCAGGTTTGCTTTGACATTATACCGCAACTTTTAGGCTTGCATTCATTTCATACTGTGATTAAATAGCAGGTTTGCTTTGACATTATACAGCAAATCTCAGGCTTGCCTTCATTTCATACTGTGATTAGCAGGTTTGCTTTGACATTATACAGCAAATCTCAGGCTTGCATTCATATCATGCTGTGATTAGCAGGTTTGCATACATATCATACCATGATTTGCAGGTCTGCATTCACATCATACCATGAATTGCATATTTGCACAGACCTTCATTTATTTTTTAATATTCCTGGTGCTGGAATAAACAGAAATGTTCTGCAATCCCAGTTCTCTCTATGGAAGTTCATCTAATACCAAACCTGAACTACAATTGACCATAGTTCTGATGCATGAATAATCAACACTTGCATCACCTACACATAGAGAAATATTATTATACAACATACACCTATAAAATTGATCCTATATTAACTTAAAATCAAAAGGTTTTCTGTGACATTTCAGTCAGTAACCCACAGAACAAAATTTTATAATTTCTGGACTTTTCTGCATTGATAATAGTCACAGACTTGAAAATTATTTGAGATCGTGTACTTAGTGAGTTAGCAACACTGACCTGATACGAGGTTTTTATGGAATAATATTGAAGTATCCAAATGTAAAACATGTCACAATGGACACTCAATTAATGACAAATTACCATCAAGTATACTTTTCAGCAGTGTAATTTATGATAGCAAGCAATTATATATATAGGTTCAAGGGGGGCAGGCTTTCTGATCATACACCATGAGGTTGATTAGCAAAAAGGTAATTTCCATGTTACTGTGTGTAGCTCACAAATTTATGGTTCAAAATTATGGAAGGGTGGCTGGCAAAAGAGCAGAAAATCATCATCACCACTTATTGACTGTTATTCCCCATTAATTAAAATCCCTGAGATAAACATCAAAACCTCTGAGGGGGACACTGTTATATAAAAGGGAATTACCATTCTCAGAAGAGAAATGTGAGGTTTTTCTTAAGCTTAAGGTTACGTATGCCTTCCATTTGCTAACATAGTTTTTTCTGCTATGAACCTTATTTTTTTGTGGTTGAGTTTTTTTGGTGCATAACTCACATTTTCAACTTTCATCTTGCTAAACTACGTTCAAATATGCTTTTTCTATGGGTAAGGAATCCTAAGTGGAAACACAACATAGGTTTCTTAGTCACACAGTTCTATACTAAATGGTGCATTTCTTCTTCCTGCCATAAGAATATATTTTACGTGGTTAGGAGGGCTTAGATTAGATTATAGGTTAGTTTAAGCCTCCCTAACTGCTACAAAAAGAGCGTTTCGAAGCGAGGAAGGAGGAAGGCACCATTTAGTATGAATATCAGGGAATGCAGAATCTATGGAGAAGGGGTATAAAAACAGTAAGTTGGGAAAGAAGTTCATGAAACAAAATAAAAGTTGAAGAAGAAAGTGGTAGGTGCTGAAAAACAGGACAGCAGTGAACCAAAAAAGATGGTCCTTAACATAGCAAAAAACGTTTTATTTCAACAAAAAGAAGGCCTACTTGACTCTCAGCTTGGGCCCTCGCACATTTTTCCCCTGGGAGTGCTAATTCCCATAGATACAATAGTTGTATCACCCTGAGAGGGGTTAGGAGGACTTAAACTCCCTTGCAATTTAACCTAACACTACAACACAATACAAATGTAAGTCATTCACACCACAAGATTCAGTCGAGCTCATCAATGACAGTGAAGTCAAAGTATCTGTCCTTTTAGAAGAGTAGCTTTATCAGCTAATAGCAAATCTCCAGTCTCATGGCAGCCCTTTATGAAGATACTAACTCCTTACCATTTACAAAAAAATAAAATACCAATTCATGAAGCCAAATAGCAACTCCTAAAGCCAAGAGGAGTATCAAGAGCCAGAAATAGCCTATAAGAGCCAGAAATAGTTGATAGGAGCACCAAAAGCAAGAAATACTCAATATGAACACCAAAAACCAGAAATAGTCAATAGGAGCACCAAAAGCAAGAAATAATAGGAGCACCAAGAACCAGAAATAGTCAATAAGAGCACCAAAAGCAAAAAATAACCAATAGGAGCACCATAAGCAAAAAATAACCAATAGGAGCACCATAAGCAAGAAATAATCAATAGGAGCACCAAGAACCAGAAAAAGCCAATGAAAGCATCAAAATCAAATAGCCAATAGGAGCATTAAAACCTAGAAGAAGACAATATGAGCAGCACAAGCGAAATGAAACCAATAGCAGGTCTCTTAGGTGAGCCGACCCCCTCAAAAGCCAACAGAAACATAACTAACAGAGAATAGCTTTTTAGCAAGTAATGAGCTTCACACTTTTAGATTATAAGTCAGTTTAAATCTCCCTTATCACAACAAAGATGTTCAAAGAAAGGTAGGATAAAACCATCATTTACTTAAGAGTTTAGAAAATGTGGCAGCTATGCACAAGATGGGTTCTCACACAAGGATCCCCAGCACACTGAAACAGTAAGTTGAAAAAGGAAGATTATGAGACAAAATAAAAATTGAAGTTCAGAGGTGCAGAATAACAGGATAGGAGTGAACCGTAAAAAGACTGTCCATAACAAAACAAAATATCTATTTATTCTATTTCAACAAAAATAAAGCCTACTTAACCTTCGGCTTGGAACCACACGTTTTTCTCCTGGAAGTACAAATTTCCATTGGTACTACAGTTATCTCCCCTAGAGCGGTAAACTTCACACTCATCTCCACTCTTTTTCAAATAAGTGTTCATTTCAATTAAACATTAGAACTGTGCTGATGTGTTGTTTCACTCTTAATTAAGTGTGTTAACCAAGACACAAAAAATAATTAGTGCAAGACATAGAGCTATTAAAGAACTATTAAATTTTAGTTCAAGAGATGTGTAGCAAAATAAGATGAAAGTGGTAAAAAAGAATCACTTAAAAAAACTTGTTACACCAATCCAATGCGAGCATTTCAAAAAGCTGCATTTTTTTCTTCCGAAAATGGCAGAAAAGTTATTTTAGTTAATTTAGAGACTTAATAATATCAATTATTTTATTAACAGAAACTTAGCAGAATGAACTAATTTCAAAATGAATTATTCACAAGACAAGCTAGTTTGTGGAACAAATTACAGTTTACAGCCACGTACTACATTTTATTTAAATTATGTTAGTTCAAGACTATTTAGCAACATTGTAGTAAATAGGGAACCTATGCATGAGGTTTATTCCCACACAGGATACTCTCTGGATAGAAACAGCAAGTTAGGAAGGAAGAAGAAAAAAAGACAAAGAAGAAATGCCACACATGAAAACTGAAACAAGCAAAATGGCCAAGAAAGAGATGAGTCTCCAAGGTGCCTACCTATAGCTGAGATTACCTAACAAAACCTCCCAAAGGGTGCCAGTCCCCCATAGCACAGGAAAGGCAAACCAAACTAAGCTAAACCCATTGTCTATTGTTTGGCCTCTAAAGGGTGACAATTTCCAGTATATTGTAACTCACAAGGCCAAAATATATTCTCACAAAAAATAGGTAGCAAATAAAGAAAAATAAAACACAATAGTAGCATATAATGGTACCATGTACTGATAATGATACAAAGCAAAAACAATAGCATTATTGATTTAGCCAATGGTATTATTAAGAAGTTTTGTATTATATAAAGACAATGATATTAAACAAAACATTATCACAAAGGTATCATCCAAGGCCGAAGTAGCTCATTTAAAAGAATAGTTCATAAAGCTAACCTTCATAAGTCATAAGCAGCTATAATAGCAAGATCTAATTTGCAATGCAAATAGTAACACTTAAAGACGTTGCTCACAGGATCTGACAACATGGCCCTCGTATGTGAGGCCAGGGCGAGGAATGCAAGGAGGTTGAAGATGATGAAATTGATGACGGAGTATGCAGAGAATGTTGAGGGAGGCATGTGTTGTAAGTTAGCATTGTTGGTACTGCTGTAGCCTCCCCCACTCCCACAGATGACCAAAATAACTACAATATCCGCATACGCAACGAGCAGCCATGTCATCACAGCACAGATGATGCCGCAGATGTCTCGCACACACCAGAACCTGAAATTGCAGGCCAAGACAGAATGCAATGATGGATGTTTGGATTATATTTGCAATGAGTAGTTTCTCTTACTTGAAATGATAAGTTACAAGTTAAATTTGAAAAGTTTTTGAACATCAAAATTTTAAAAATTTTATAATAATTTTCATCTTATATTACAATTTGAAAGAAATACAATACAACTATTCCAAAATAATTAGCCCATTTAAAAACTAGTCTTAATCAAACAAAATCCAAAATATTCAAGCAGATTAGTTATTTAAGGAGACGGTCACGGTAGAAAAAAAAGTCTGTTATTTCTGGATGGATTTTTCTGAAATTTCCACGTCAGGTGTGAAATGATTTAGCGATCATTTTATGATTGTATTGTCTTTTTGGCATCTGAATCAAAAGTTTTTTGTAAAAAAAACGTCAAAATTGGGACCCAAAGAAATGATTCTTGTCCTACAGTTTTGAAGCTACAGAACCAGCAATTCGTTTGTAGATAGTTTATTGAGTTCTCTAACGATAAGGGCGATTGAATTTCCGATAATTTTTTTCTTTTGATTTCAGTGATTTTTTGAAAAAAATTAAACACTTTTTTCTCATTTCTCTTCTTTTCTTGTCGCATAATTTTCATAATAACAAATATTTCAAAAATCAAATTGCCCTTATCGATAGAATTTGCTAAACTCTTTCAAATGATATACTTTCCATTCTTGTACTCCAAAAATTGTGGATGAAGAATCTTTTTAAAATTGAAAATTGCAAGTGTTGAGGACAGACATTTTTCTAAAAATTTTTTTATTTTTCTCCTAATTTTCTAACCAAGTCACTCTTTGCTTTTAAATTTTAGGGATTTATAGCCTTTTTTGTTCCCTATCGGTTGATATAATTGCCATTCCTGTACTTAAAAAACTTTTTTTTTACATTTTCAAATATTTCATTGAAAAAAATTTTTTTTTTTCATTTTCAAACTAGCTTTTGTTTTGTTTCAACTATAGTGCTGTGTAGCTCTTTTTGAACCTTTTTGAGTGATATATTTGCCATTCCTGTACCTTCAAAACTACAGGAGGTGATTAGATGTTTACACAACAAGCTAATTAGCTGAAAACTCAGAGCAGCCGGACTCAAAACAAACACTAGCTACATCATCATAATTTATCACAGAGTGTTAGAATGTTAAAAGCATTTCAAGCCCCGCCATGAATGAACTCTCTTGCTATTACCGTAGAGAGACGCCCAAAACGGACTCGTAATAAGGAGGGAAGGGGAGATCACTCATCCATTGGCACGCTTCAAGTTCACACTAGTGAGCGTTTTCAACCCCGTCTAGGAGACGAACCAATGCACGTACTTGGGAGCCAATCATATCGTTTGGTGCGCAAGAAAATTCTCTATAAGATGAATTTAAAAACTGAAAATCTCTATTTCTTCAGATTCCTACTGTTACCGTCTCCTTAAAATCTCAAGTATTCTTCTAATTGAATTGAAACATTTTAATGAAAAAACACTATAACAGATGTTATTTTTCAGTTGCATTGTTGGATGTCATAAAAGTAAAATATTGCAACATCTAAAAATGAGCCATAAAATAATTATAAAACAAGACAAATTTATATGTTCCTAATTGGTACTTTATGGAATTAAAATAAAATAAAAATGATACACTTTTTTTTTAACAAATCTGATAAGAAGAAATAAAACCAAGCAAACAGAAAAATGCAACATCAAGGAAAACGTCTTCAGATCTGAACACAAACCTGCCTCCGAAGCATCTGTTGTGACCATCCTTAATTTGTCCACCGACCATTTGATAGCCTCCATTGCTAGCCGCGTTGTACATTTTGACGCAACCTCCATACAATCCAATAAAAATTACCTTCCAAGACTAATTTTATTAGTTGTGTGTAAATTTTCAATACTTAGGTTGAGGTTGCATTAAATAGGGTGGGTATGTTACAACCTGAAATATGAAATATAAAATATAATATTAAATATTAATCCAACAATTGGGCATAGCTGTGCTTTTGTCTTACTTCAATTAGAAGCTTGAAGAGAATGAAAATTCCAAATATAGAAAGTACATGAATAAAGTTCAAGAGAAATGGACATGATGTCATTTCACATGCAATGAATGTGGAATGAGGATATAATAATTCAAATATGCAGTGCAATACATCAGTAAAAAAAGTAATAGATCATCTGGTTATGGAATGGGGTTATTAGCATCAAAAGAGAGCCTTATGAGTTATATCTTAGAAATGAACATGGAGAACAAGTGGCATACCAAATATACTGACTGTGACTCTAGTATGAGTAGTTTTGCAGGTTTAGATGATGATCGCAACCTGAGCATTGCTAACGCACTGAAGAAGTGAATACATACATAAAATAAGAGAAACCAACTCTATTGCGATGAGGATGGCTTTTAGTGCATAGAAGTGTCCTTGAGACAATCTAACTTCCTAGGAATGCTTTTATGATTGATGATATATGAAATGATTCTGGATGACTTTCTCAAACAAAATTAGTGCAAGGCAAAAGCACATGAAACCTTCTAATTCTATGAGTGTATTTGGAGAAAATTGATGGCTGTACCAAACATCCCAAATGCCGTTAACCTCATACTCCTGGCATTAAAAAAACTATTTTATTCAGTTAAAACTTTATTTCAACAGATTTAATTAGGTTAGTTGGTTTATGCCTCTATAACTGCAACAAAGGCATTCCTAAGAGAGGAAGAAGGAAGGCATCATTTAGTGTCAACTTTGAGGAAGGCAGAATCTATGCACAAGGTGCGTTTCCTCACATAACTTTGTATGCATGGAAATGGAAAATTGAGAAAGAAGTGTTTGAAATGAGGAAAGCTAGAAAAGAAGTATTAGAGGCTAAAAGAAGAAGGCAACAATGAACTTGAAAAAATAGTTTATAAAAAACAATAATCTATTTTATTTCAACCAAAGAAAGGCCAGGTTAATCTAAAGCTTAGAACCTCACTTTTTCTCTCAGAGAGTGTTAATTTTATCATAGATGCATGCCATCGTTAAAAATGAATTAAAAGTAAATAATTAAAATGTTGTTCAAATGTTCTATTACTTCTGCTATTTTTGATTTAGGATCTGAGAATAAATGTTAATCAGTAGCAACAATTACACTGAAGAATGAAGGAAATGCATAGCCAAAATGCAATCATTTACACATTCAATTTAGAGGGTAGGATTAAATTAGAGTATTTGACTTAAACCACTCTAACAACAAAAGTATTTCTATGAGGGGAAGGTCCCAATTAGTTTGAGGCTTAAGGAACACAGAATGTGTGTTCAAGTTCCCCTGACTAAGGTAAAAAAGTTAGGAATTCCTTTATGAACAAAGATAGAAGCTGAAGATGAAAGGAATGAGTGCTGAAACTCAGGACAGTAGTTAGCCAAAAAATGTTTCACTACAAAACAAAAAACCATCTTTGCCAACTGATGAAAATTTATCTAACATTCAGCTCTGAAACTTGTATCTTTCCCAAGGGTATACTATTCATCCTAGATAAAAAATTGCATCACTGTAAGGGAGAAAGGGACAGAAAAAACAGCCAAGCAAGTAACCAACTTGTAAATAATATATTATATATATATACAATATAAAAAGAAAATTCCTACAGCTTCTGCCCTATTAAAAATATACTGTGGAACAAGTAAAAAATATTAAAATGTATGCTTTATTACTGGTATGAGCACAACAGTCAAACCTGAATAAATGTTGAAATTGAATTTTGGGATAGATTCAATCAGGTAATAAAATTATCATTTAAGATTATGTGATATCAATTAACTAATTTAATGTAGCAACTAATACATAAAAAATAAAATTTTTACTTCAGACAGGTGGTTAAAATTTGTGTTAGCATATTTTTATAAATGATTCTACTTTTCTTATTTAATTAATTTAACATTTATGATTTCATGACCTTTAATTAGAGTGAGATAAATTGTAATGTAAAAATGAACAACCTATCCTCTTGTACATTTCAGTTACTTTGGTCAATATTGAATTTTAGCCTTTCACAGAAATTAAAAATTCCATTCCAAAGAATCCCTAAAGGAACATTTTTAAAAACATTTTACATGAATGACATTCTGCTTGCTAATGCGTTATTTTTTAGATTTAACAATAATTGCGCTCAGATAGGAATAACATTATATGGTCGGTTGCTTAGTCGCCGCATTGTTGGGTGACGCCCACTTCTTGGCGGAAAATTCAACAGCCTCGGTTTGGGTCAGTTAAGGTAAGCTATTTTAGGTCGATTTAAATTGTTTTAGGTTAGTTTGTTCAACTAACCTTCTATAACTTATCTTAACCTTACCCATCGTTTTGTTAATACCGTATTACAGCATATCTACGTGTCCGTTCCTTCACTTTTATATACGACATTCTTATTACTTTAAAGTTGAATAACTCAAAAATAACGCATCAGCATGCAGAATGTCATTTGTGTTAAACGTTTTTAAATGCGTTCCTTTAGTGATTCTTTGGAACGGAATTTTTAATTTCCGTGAAAGGCCTAAATTCAATTTTGACCATTAGTTCTTACTATTTTGGTCTGGGATATATCTATTAGGACATTTCAATAATTTTTTTTTTACACAATTCATATTTTTGCCTTAACAATACTCCTTACAAAATTCAAATGCTTGAGATTTTTATGATTAATTCTCAATTTTTATGCAACCTATTTAAAAGAAATTATTACCAAGATTTCAAAATAATGAACTTTCATTCAAACTCATTTTTCACAATGTTCATGCAATTCTAACTAGATAGCATTCTTGAGTTTCTTATCAAATTCAGTGGACCAGAAATATTTTTAGAATTTTTCTGGAGTCATGAGCTCTTTAAAACAAAAATTTAGCTGCAAAAGACCAACACTTTGGAAGTTGGCTTTTTCTTTTGCTCATGTTTTTTTCCATTGAAAGCCATTGTTAGGTTATTTATTCAAGTCAAGTGACATAGAAATCAATATTTCACATTTTGAGTATCCAAAATTATTCTTTAGTTCAACAAAAACTAGAACTCATTTTAACACTACTCTGTGAAATAGCTTATGCCAGTGATGGTCTAGCATGGCTTATTATAGAACAGACTGTAAAAAAAAATACTTCTACAAATGTTATAGTTGTACCTTCTATATTTCAGAGCCAAAAGTTCAATTGCTTCCTTTAGTTTTCAGTTGCACTGCATACAAAACTTATAACTCTTTCCATTCCAACTTCGTATGTGCCACCATTCATTTGAAGTCGAACTGATGTCTACTTTTCACAAGCAGGAATTGTTTTCTGAAACTATCATAGAAAAGTCTTTAGAACACTTTTACGCAGGGGTGCCAAGTTAACGTGGTCTTTGCAGTTACGCAATCTTCCTTGTTTTTAGTTTTTGTTCATTTTTAATTTCCTTCTTTTATTAAAAAAAACTTAACTTAGCCCTAAACCCTTATTGTTCCTCAATAGTAAGTATTGCACGAATACCTTTTCTTCTTCTTCTTTATCGAGGATCCGGAGGGATCTGAAAGTCGTTGGACTTCTTCAGCAGAAATCCGTGTAACCTGACAGCTTGTACTTCGGCAGCATAAGCAGGGTTAAGCAAATCCCCCAACACTGCAGCACTTTTCTCTTGAGTCCTCAATAATGCTGGACTTCATGGGCTGCCGTCTGCTGAAGCTGACAGCTTTTTGTTTAAAGATAATTTCATCAGAGACTGATGTAACACTGTCAATTCAAAACATTTATAATAGCTTACATCTATTAGTAGCACCAAGGAAGTTCACCAAGGAGCGGAGAATTGTAAATTGAACACGGGATTGATATTCACCAAATCCTAAGACATTTCTCAAATTCAATTCAAGATTAAATTTTACAAAAAGTAGACATAAATGTAGTCTGGCAGCCTCATATTGCGGACAGCTGAGCAAGAAGTGCTCAATGGTCTCTGGAACACCACACTCAGGGCGAATACCTTTTGTAAAGGTCATTCAAGATACTAGTCTAACCCGGAACACTGGAAGTCCGCTCTGGAACGTCCGTAGATTAAGATAAGGATCATTACATGTCGTCCTGGCTGTAAACAAATAATATGCTATGTTTTAGTCAAGTTAATCGTACCGTCTTGTATATTATTTCTTAATTATCCCATAGCCAACGCTAGGATTCAAAGAAAAACATGTCTCTGAGGCGTTTCAACGCTTCGCACGTGACTAGCACTCATTTTTACTGTGCTACATTAGACCCGGTTTTCAAAACGCTTGCAAAAATTTTTCACTTAAAATGCTAGATTATTTAAAAAGCACTGAATTTATGAACAGGTCGCATATTATATATAATTACTCCGAAGTGAATGTTGATAACCAAACACGATGACGTTTGGCTATCAAAACGATGTCGCGGTAATTTCAATTTTCACACAAACTGAGTTGCAAACTCGCAGTTCTTTTTTTGAAGTTACTCAGAGCATCAAGAAAGCTCCTGGTTAAATGCTTGCAGCACTCAACCTACTAGCTTGAACTTTTCTTTCATGCAGTTAAATGACATAATTGCAAATTCTGACTTATACGCCTACATGCAGATGGTAATTTTTATATCGTTTCCCTGGAGGTTTTATGTATCATTTGAGGACATATCTCTCGTTCACCTATGGTAGTTCCTATCAACAATATTCTACACTGTAAAAAACACCTGTACTTCAATCATCATAGTCACCATCATTTGTCAGGCAGCAGAGTAATAAGTGTTCAACAGTCTCTATTTGAGAGCACTGACACAGCACCGAGTCTCGCATCTGAAAGCGCTGAAGATGAGCAACTACTCACGCATGTTGCAGACTCAGCCGCGTCATGGCACAATCCGTCCACAGACGGGCAAGTTCTCTTCCACACTGCGACCAACTCGCAGTGCGGCCATCGAAAATGTTACCTTTCCTGCTTTCGACTCAGGCGTCTTGTAGTCTGAAAGCTTGCAAATCACACGAGTTTGAGGATACGTATTTACAGCTTGTAAAGAGTCCGGCTGCTGGCAAAAAAGTTGTGCATAATGAGAAAGAAAACGGGGAACAGAAAGCACGAACGAAATGGTAAATTAAAATACTTGAATATTTCCTTTGCAAACTGTCTGGGAGCGAGCCTACTGAGTATCACTGCATTATGTGTCACAGAGACAGTATGATTAGAGAAAACACAACCTGCCCACTTGAAAGATAAACTGACACAACACCACAAAAGCAGGTGGTCGTAAGGGAAAATTTTTCGAGAAGAAAACAACATTCTCAATAAATTATTCGACTTTTCGCCCAAACTAACTTTAGACATTTTGCGCACATGGGACTTAAAATACTATAAAAGACCGATGTCTTCCGCCATTTGATGTTGCATTCATCCTTCAAACTAGCTTTAGTAAGAACACGGAAGGTAGCATTCCAGTTAGAACAAATCTCGGCAAGTGATGAATGAAACAATAATTTCGATTCGCATGTATTAAAACTAATATCACAGTCATAATAACGAAGATGGGAACATGATATCTCGTGTGTATTCTGAAACTTCATTTTGCGCCAATACCACATTACTGTACTACATAACCGCAAAATGGCACTTCAAAATGGCCACGTTTTTACAGGAATTTGTGTAGTAGTTACAGAGCGAAAAATTAAACACGCTTCGAAGATGCGATGCTGGCCCAACTAATTTTGCAACAAGAACCGCAATGCGCCCGTCCAGTTGAGATCATCTAACTCCAATAATAATTTACATACAAACCATACCCACTAACACCATCGCTTGAGTAAGGACCGAACTTCCATCAATTGGTATCAGCATAGCATTACTGCTTTCAATATAAATTTCATGAAGTGGACTGAACTACATATGTGCAGTAGCACAGAGTTAAGCCAAACCGATTTTTATGAACTTACATTGCGCCCACTACCGCTACAATGACTTGAGTGGTTTTAAATCTAATTTCAGGCCTTCACTGAAGAAAAACTCCGCCAACTCTCCCTCTACTAATGGAAGCATTGAGGGTCAAAACGACGATTTCATCTATTCTTGAGCTTAAATAAATAAGAGAAATTAGCAATTGTAGCTCTCGAGGCAACCGGAAACTAAGATAACAAACTTCCACATCACAGAAAGTTTACTTTAACTACGCACCTGAAAGGCTCCAATATCTACAATGGCAATCCTCTCTCACACTGTATTATAGTGTTGCTCCGTTCGTGATATCATGCTTACTTGAACTAGGGACTTCGCACCTGAAACATCAGGAACCAAATCAAGAGATATTTGGAGTGCAAATATGCAGAGTGGCCTAACTCACAAATCTGAGGTCAAAACTGGAGAGTGGATTAAGTGATAATTTCACCTCATAGCGGTGAAATAGTTTGTGGTCTTTAGCCGGAAAATAAAGTCGCGAGTGAGACGGTAGCACGCCTACTGGCACTCGGACTTACCTTCCTCACAGTCGTCCTCGCAGTTGGAGACCCATGCCACCAGGTTCGACGCTCTCCCACTTAGACGCCTGTTCAGAGATGCAGCCGTCACCGCTCCTCTCAGGAGCAAGACGATCACTCCTAACAGTTGCCGGGCACTCTCATCTCGGACAACTACGCAGCCTTTCCACTGCACGAACTCTAGTTTCTCCGCACGCAAACTAGACTGCTCAATCACAGCCTCACGATAATAAGCAGAGGCGCAACTCGAATGCCAAGAACGTAATCTACGTCTTTACTGTACTGCTATCGTAAGCACCCCGGCCTTCCCGCTCGCAGCCGTCCGGCAGCGGCGGCAAGATGACTGTCTCGCTCAGCCGGAGCACACACCGCTGCAGCACCCTCTCGGGGCGGCAAACACCACATAGTTCAGTTCCTAGTTAGTAACTTGGCTTGGAAAAAACAGTTTGGCAACCCTGCGATGAATACCACGCCTCTAACTTCAGGGTCCTAAAATTCTGTGTTTCGTGGGTTAGACCACTCTGCATATTTGCCCTCCATTCACACCTCAGCCTCAAAGACTCTCACATAGCGAGCTACCAACATCTTTATGAGAAGAAAACTATTTGGGTGACAATAATTTCCACCTGTTGTTGCTGAACAAATTCATCAGGACCTCCAAAAACGCCAGAACTGAAATCTATCATTCATTCAACAAAGCATCAATACAGTGAGGTGCATTTTCTTCATTAGTGAAAAAGGATGTTTTATTTAAATCAAGCCTGATCCATACCATCTTGTATGTTGGTTTTTCGAATGCCTTATAACTAACACCAGGACGCAATGACGGTTACCCCCGGTCAAGCCGGTACCCATTTCCGATACCTGGATGGAGTGGGGAATGTGGCTCAGTTCTCCCTTTTCCCAAAGGGGAGAATCACCGGGTGGGACTGACAGGATTCGAATCCGTAAAGGGCGTGCGTTCTTAACCACTCGGCCACGGTGACCACAATATGAGGGGAACAAAATGGTGTTGGCTTTCATCCAAGCACCACTCCGGCGACCAGTTTCAGTAGAGACTCCTGATTTAATGCATTCACGGTGACAGATGGCTCCCACAGGCCAGGTAGAGTGGACTCCGAGAATGGGTCCTCAGTGGTCACCGTCAAAGTTGTTCCTTTAAAAAACAAAAAACGTGAGTCAGCTTCTTGGCATGAGCAAATCGATTCAAAGTTGTTATTATATTTATAAAACTTTCAGCTTCGAGAGCAGAGGTTATACAAGCATGATGCACACCAGATGGGTACACGTGAATCTTACACAGTTTAGATTAGATGTTAGTTTAAGCCTCCCTATCCACAACAAAGACGATCTAAACGGAGGAAAGAGGAAGGCACCGTTTAGGTTGGAGTTGCGGGATCGTAGAATTTATGCACAAGGTGCATAGAAACAGTAAGTTGATAAAGAAGTTCATGAAACAGGATAAGAGTTGAAGAAGAAATAAGTAGAGGCCGAAAATAGGACAACAGTGAACCGAAAATAGCCCAAAAAAAACAAAGAATAAAAAACTGTTCTGCAAAAGGAAGGTCTACCAAACCATCAGCTCGGGACCTCGCATATTCCCCGTGGGAAAGCTAATTCCCATTCATACAATGATTGTATCCCTCTCCAGGGGTTTTTCAAAGATGTACAATATTCCACTACACTAAATTTAAACAACACTACTGAATATGTCTACACACAGAAATAATATTGTGACATTTCCCCCCATTTTTTTATGGAAAGAAATGGCCGTGTATCAAACAACTGTCATACGCCTGCCACTGTGACCAGCCTCACTTCACTCCTGTACTGTGCTGAAACATCCAAGCAAGAGTCGTATCGTTAGGTCATATTCACTTCTACAGGGTATGGCTTGTTTTCCTTTCTTCGAACAATGAATTGAAACAAAAACTATTACCGTGACATTGCACTTCCGTTCAATAAATATCTAGGTGCTTGCTTACGTATTTTGTAATAAATAACACATAATAAATTTTCAAGTCTTTCAATATAATCACACCAGCTCTGCACATGAAGAGACAAGGTACACAGAACAAAAAAACAACCACACAAGGACTGCACTAATTACATTTAACGTACGCCCATACTTTCTTACTCTGTGCATAACACTACATGATGATTCTTCAAGTGTCCCAGTAACACTTTGACTGCAACGTTCGCCACCAGTGGACACAGATGGGATTTTTATAAAGCTACTGACCAACCAGTAGTTACTAACTCAATTTTCATAAACACTTGATTAAAGCTAAATGAAGGCACGATCCAGCTAATGCTTGCGATTTTCAAAATTGCTTGCTTCAATTGACTTCAAATTAGAGTTGAATAGTGAGCTTTAACCCATTGCAGTCAAAGTGTCAAAAACACACGATCTACACTCACAAAATAAACCCACACAAAACAAGCACACGGCAGCAACCTTTGCAGGGCGCAGAGAAGTGGTACGCGTGCAGCATCATCCTGTGGGGCGCAGTGTCGGTGCGGCCGCTGTAGGTGTAGTCCCCCACCACCACGTGGCCCCGGCTGCGGCAGTGGGCTCGCAGCTGGTGCCTCCTGCCCGTCACTGCCAGCAGCAGCACCTTGCTTGCCTCCTCTCCTGATCGTTACAGAAAACAATTATTTTCTTATCCAAGAAAAACAATTCTATTCGTATCCAATACACCATGAGATCTCGATGCACAAAAACAATTCTATCCGTATCCAAAATACCATCAGATTTTTGCTTCATCAGGATGGGATTCGGGTCTTATCAAAGTTTTAGTTCTATTTGTATCTAGTATACGGAAGATATTTCTCCAAAAGAATAAGTTACATTTAGTACAGAAATTTTAAATCCATTTGTGTACAACATACCATAAGATGTCCTGTGCTTTGGGTTAGGTTTAGTTCGTTTCATAAATTTTTAACTCTATTTATTTCCAATTTACCGAAAGGTTTTTCCGCATCACGAATGAATTCGTGTTCAACAGAAACTTCAAATTTACTGGAATTTAATTGAGTATAGTGCTAATACACGTGAAGACTTCCAAGCCCCCGAACTCGTGGAGTTCTGGTGTCATTAGTTCCGAGTGAAAAACTTACTTTCTCTTTCTCTAGTCGAATTGCATGGAACAGAGTACACCGGAAAACACTACAGGGTTACCAGATTAGATTATAGGTTAGTTTGAGCCTTTCTAACCGCTACAAAAAAGAGCGTATCAAAGAGAGGAAGGAAGAAGGCAACATTTAGTATGGATATTAGGGAATGCGGAATCTAAGTAGAAGGGGCATAGGAACAGTAAGTTGGGAAAGAAGTTCATGAAACAAGATAAAAGTTGGAGAATAAAGTGGTAGGTGCTGAACAACAGGACAGCAGTGAACCAAAAAAGGTGGTCCTTAACATAGCAAAAAACCTTTTTATTTCAACAAAAAAAAGCCTACCAAACTCTCAGATCAAGCCCTCACATTTTCCCCCTGGGAATGCTAATTCCCAAAGATACAATAGTTGTATTCCCTTGAGGGACTATAATTTCTTTTATTTCTTTCACGTTATTACAATGGGAATCTCATTGAACACATTAAGTTGCTTGGTCCCTCTCTCTTTCACGCTCTTAGAGGATGCTTAATGACCGTATCTGTGATACGAGTTTCACCACAGCACAAGTACAGGAATATTTTAATTGCAGGTACTACTAGGATGGATATATTTGTGTGTCATCCACATTTGAAAGATTCATCAAGAAAATATCGAATCCCGTCGTTTTTGACAGGCCATGAACACTAGTAATGAATAAAAATGCCAATATAAGGAAGCAAGGCGAGGAGTTCACCGCAGTAGAAGCCAGTCTGCAGGAGCAGCAGGCGGGTGTGGGCGCGCCGCTGACGCTCTCCCCCGTCCACACACACGCGGAGTGCAGCAGTGGCCGGGTCTGGCGGCTCCCCTGGGTAAGTGCATGCAACACTCAGGGTCACCGTTGGACTTTGTCCCCAGGATACGAAGCAACACTCTAGGTGACTGTTGTACTTTAACTCGGTACTGTGCACCCAGGTTAAAAAGCAACACTCAGGATCACCATTGCACTCAGCACTTCATATCCAAGTTACAAACTTTCCTTGCAAATAAAACAGCTTTGCCACTAACTCTGCCTCAAAATTATGTTAACAGTGCTCCTGGTATTTATTTAGATAATGAATTTTTTACTTCATGTTAAATGCTTTCACCACTGAAATGCTTCAAAATTCCATAAACATTGCCTCTCCTTCATCTGCTGGTTAAATTTTCCACTAAAAATAGGGCATCAGTGTACACTAACCTTGCATCAAAATTATATAGACAGTGCATTTGCTTATTTCCAGGGGCGTAAAATCAGAACACTGCACAATTTTAATACGAAAGTTCTAAAATTGTACAAAGTGCACTCAACAGCACTCGTGAGTTTCTTGTCATAAAGCATGATTTAGCTTGCAGTTCATGATGAAAGGACTTAAAGACAATGTGATGGAGAAAAGACTTAAATTCGGTAATCATTATTTAAAAACCTAACATTTTAGCAGTTCATTTCTAAAAATTTAGAGCTTGTTTATAGAAATCATTGAAAATTCATAACTTTATTCATGAAAATTCATCATGAAAATTCATCATGAAAATTCATGTACAAATTAAGTGTTTATTGCTAAATTAAACGTATGAAAATAAGTAATATCAGTTAGTAACCTAGCCTAATCTTGCGCTGTAGTACTAGCTAGAGGTAGATCAAATGCTACGGTGTGGTAGACCTCATGCTATAGTACTAGCTAGAGGTAGATCTCATGCTCTAGTGCAGTAAAGAAGCACCCAACAAGGTTCAGCTGAGTCAAAAGAAGCCACTAACCTATGGTCCCTTCTATGTCCAGCATCTGGTGCTGCACGGTGCCACGCAGGAGTGCCACATACACCTTAGTGACAGCCCTGGCACTCATGGCAGCAGTCATGAGCGCGGCCGCCTGCTTATGCTTAGCCACACAAAGCAAGCCTGAAGTGGCATAGTCCAGGCGATGACAAAAGTGAAAGTGGTGACCCAAGCTTGGATTGGCCAGCTCGGGGAACCTGCATCCCAGCTGTGTTTGCAGCGTCACCTGCTGATGCAATGCAATAGATGAATTTAGGTGCTGCTGTTGCAGGGTCAGAATTTCCTGAACTATTGGTAAAGTAAAACTTTAGAGTTTTTACAGTTTACTCAGAACTAGAATGAGGAAAGTCACTAAATCTAGAGCATGGACATGAGGTGTTGACTTGCTAGCTGAACAGAATTAGTGTAACTTACATGGACATGAGTCGCAAGCAACTCCCATGACCAGGCTTTACCAGAAGAATAAAACAAACATAAGTGAGAACAAAAATCTCAGGCAATAAATCTTATAAAGCAAAATAAATCAATAAAATATCAGCAAAATTAACATAAAGGACAAACAAAACAAACTCTAAATGAAGGAAATCAATTAAAATGAACATCTCTAGACAATGGAAAAAATTAAAAGAAGCAAACAAAAATGGAAACTAAACTGATGAACTAAACATTCCAATAATGAACATGCTAATTAACCAGAAGAACCATCCAACTCGCCTCCCAAGATGGTGTAACCTAAGCCAGCCAGTTCTTCTAGGCTTAAGATCAATTTATGTACAATAATAGTTCATAACACAGCAAGAATCTAGGCTGAAACAACCAAAAAGGAACACACATATTAAACATGCAAACCAATATTCTCATAGAATACATAAAATCACATCTAATATTGCGTGATGAGAACCTTAGGAGGCTTCCCGGTAACACTGCTATAGCATGAAGTCTACCACACTAAACATGAGATCTACCTCTAGCTTGTTCTATAGCATGAATTTAGGTTAGGTTACTAATGGATATTACTTATTTTCAAACATTCAATTTAGCAATAAGCACTTAAATTTGAACATCTCAAACTGCATCTGGGTTGGCGATACATGGCAATAGACCTCAAGCTACAGTAGCTCCTGAATTTATCTGTATGTACTAAGAAAGGATTGGTGAGAAAGGGTACATTGCAATCCAGCAAGGTACACATTGTTACCTACGACTCATCGTTGTTATTATTTTTATTTGAGTTCCAATCTAATTTTTAATAATTTGTAAGCGTCCAGCTATAATTCTAACTAACTGCCATGTAGAACTATGAAGACTAGTTTGACAGAGCAATTCAAAATAGCCTATGAGAATTTTAATTGAAAAATACTGCTGCAATGAATATTTTCAAGACACTGGCATGTACTCAATGCTTATTAAAACTAATTCACATCCAAGAAAATGCCAATCAAAGCCTCTTGCATTCCTGAACCATCAAAATCAAACCCATAAATATTTGGTAAATGAAATTACTAGGTAATAGCCAATACAGTCATACCTCGGTACTCGACCATAATCCCTTCTAAGGTGGTGGTCGAGCACCGATTTGTTCGAACACCAAAACCAATTTTCCTAGAGCTAGAGCAACACAAAAAAGTTTAAATCTGGGAAGAATTACTCGAACAAACTGCGTACGTCTTACTCCGCTGGCGGTCCGAGTCGAACTGACGCTTACCCGACTCGGCTAGTCGAGTTCCAAAAATCTGTTCGAGGTCCGATGCATTTTCTACTCAAATTTTTTGGTCGAGCACCGATTTGGTCGAGTATAGAGGTGGTCGAGTACCGAGGTATGACCGGAATTTAACTTGGAATTTCTCCATAGACTTACAAGCCTGACAAATAAGCATAACTTGATTTTCTATTTGTACAGAAAATATTTGAATGGATATAACACTTAACTAAGCAAAAAGATAAAAATAAGCCAACAGAGAGACCTATAATTATATCAAAATGAGAACCCGCATCAACCAGTTTTCTTTGTTAATGAAAATTATTGATGCATTCTATCATTCAATTTAGAACTAAAACAACTAGCACCCATTTTTTTTTTTTTAATATTGAGTTGAACACTCACCCAAATAGAATTATGTTTCTTTTTTAGGAGAAAAACAGAAGAAACTTCCACCACAAGCAATGATTTTATAATCTAGCAAATTTTCAGCATTTAAACTAAAATCATGAAAAGTTGGAAAAAAAAATGTATCATAAATTTCAAAATTAAATACAACTTAATATCTTTGCATTCACCAATTGATGAGTTTTTGTAGATTTTTTCCATGTTTCTTGAGTTAGAATTTATTTTGAGTAGTGTACATTAGCAGTTGATATCATACTTTTACATCTTGATTCTAGCAGCTTTTCCAATTACCACTCGCCTTAACATCAGGATTATTAGAGTTGATGAGAAGGTCAAAGTTTTTGTTGACCAGCAAGTAATCTTCATTCTCAAATTCTACCTGGAAAGTAAGGAACACCAGTCACACATACTGCAAATGAAAATAGACAATTTAATTTCAAGAACAATTCAACCATTATTATATATATCTAAGTAACCTTAATTTTTCAGAAGCATAAATGCTGACTTCAAAGTAAAAC
Organism: Platorchestia sp. MABIK; assembly: GCA_014220935.1. Classification (NCBI taxonomy): domain Eukaryota; kingdom Metazoa; phylum Arthropoda; class Malacostraca; order Amphipoda; family Talitridae; genus Platorchestia; species Platorchestia sp. MABIK. Next base: position 13,349 of record JACJUY010004259.1, on the reverse strand, counting down.
AGATATTGACTAAATACTGGCGTTATTATTAAAACAACATTCTATAACATTAGAATTTCAAGTAGTCTTTGTGCACTTCACTGGAAGGAAGAATTGAAATGAAAGTTCATTTGAATTGGGCATGTAATAACATTAGGCAAATTTATTATTGATATTTAAAAGACATCTTTGGCATTTCTGTCTTACAAATTATTCAAACTAAAAAGAAAATATAATAATACAAGAATAGCATCAAAAAGGCCGGTCAATATTGATTTTAGGCCTTTCACGGAAATTAATAATCCCATTCCAAAGAATCACTAAAGGAACACATTTAAAAACGTTTTACATGATTGACATTCTGCTCGCTGATGCGTTATTTTTGAGATATAACAATAATTACGTTCAGATAGGAATAACATTATACGGTCGGTTGCTTAGTCGCCGCATTGTTGGGTGACGCCCACTTTTCTGGCGAGACACGCTCACTCCTGGGCGCGAAAATAACAGCGTCGGTTTGGGCAAGTTAAGGTAAGCAATTTTAGGTTGATTTATGTTATTTTAGGTTAGTTTATTGAACTAACCTACCATAACCTATCCAAACCTCACCCATCGTTACGTTAATACCGTATTACAGCATATTTACGTGTCCATTCCTTCACTTTCATATACGACGTTCTTATAACTTGAAAGTTGAATAACTCGAAAATAACGCATTAGCGAGCAGAATGTCATTCGTGTAAAACGTTTTTAAATGTGTTCCTTTAGTGATTCTTTGGAACGGAATTATTAATTTCCGTGAAAGGCCTAAAATCAATATTGACCAAAAGGCCAAGTACAATAATCCTTTGAAATTTAATATTATTTTTTGTAATAAACTACATTAACCTCAACCGGCAAAAAGAATTATACAAAACTTAATAATTATTCATTAAATAAAACTAAGTGAACAGTATTTTTAGGAGTAAAAAGTAAAATCTAGTTTTATTTACCTTCAAATCATCAGGATTTCTTGCAGGGTAAGTAAAACTTTCGGTCATTTTGTGTAATTTTTAGAGATGTACCGATGTTATTGGTATCGGTCACGGTGGTATCGGTGGTACCGGCCTTTTTTTCGAGGGGTCGAGGGGAATCAGTATCGACGTCCAAAAAAATGAAGGATCTTTAGCCGATTCTCCGATACTTTTACGAGACCGGTAGAGGTGCCTGCACACCAAAAGATTTCAAGCGAGAAAGCAAGCAAGCTTGAATTGATAACTTGGATTCCTATGGGAGTGCACACCGTGGTGCACACACCGCAAGGTTTCACGCTGCAGCGAGAAGTCTCTGGCAGTCCTAATATCCTAAGTTTATACTGTACTGTGCTTTTGAAACTCTAAATATTTTAAGCACAGTGACAGATTACATGTTTCAAAGCAATGGGATGAATTAGGAATGAAACTCAACGTTACCAACACATGCTTGTACCGCTTCTGTCTGTTAGGGTGCCTGCACACCAAAAGACTGAAAGTGAGAAAGCAAATGAGAGAGAAAGATTTCAGGCGAGATCTATCACACACCAAAAGATAGCCAGTTAACTCCTAAATGTCATGGAGAGAGGTCTATAACAAAAACAATCGGTACAAGCATGTGTTTGTAACGTTAAATTTGATTCCTACTTCACCCCATTGCTTTAAAACATGTAATCTGTCCCTGTGCTTTGGATCTTTTGAGTTCAAAAGGCATGATAAAGCACAAACTTCGAATATAAGGAGTTCAGTCTATGCCGGAAGAATTGAGCAGCATACCTCCCTCGTCGACATCTCACTGCACACTGCCAGAGGCTTCCCGCTGCCAGTGTTGCCAAATAATTTTGGCAGAAAATTGCCAGATTTAGAACAAAAAGATGCTAAAAAGAGCTAAAATAATTTGACTTGGTGCTAAAAAAAGAGCTAAATATATTAATTAATATATTACAGCTATTATTCATCATTTTAAGTGGAATTTGATGGCCATTGATAACTTGATAAAGCTTACAGTGAGCATCCTGTCTAGAAAAAGAGTAGGCAAAGCATTTATACGCTTCTGTGATTACTAATTGTAGTGAATGACACACATCTCACAAGAATTAATGAGGGAACTTCCTCTTTCAACTTTTTAAACACACCTTTGTTCACACACACACACACACACACACACACACTCCTACCATAACACTGGCATTGCTAGTACCTATGGCAATTAGATTAGTTATATTCAATTTACAAGCTCACTTCTCAATGCGTCAACAATGCTATATGCATCACAATTAGTCTTTCAATCGGAATTAAAAAGGTGTGACCCAGTTTTTTCAGGCTTTCACTAAAATAAATGATCAAAATGTTCAAAATTTCATGCACAGATATATCATGTCTGTAATCAATTTGTCTTTGAAGTGTAGGTCATGAACATTTATTATCGCAGCAAAGCATTTACTTCCATGCATTCTTATCCTTAATACGACTTTGCTACCTTTCACGACATGCTTGCACAGATCTATCAAATGGTCCACAAGTGTTGACTGACGTGTAAAAAACTAAAAAAGTGTAAGCTTATCTTCAACATATTCGGCCCCATTAGATTTTGGTTTAAAGAATTGAGTTATTGGATACTATTAAAAGGCACAGATGTTAGATGTTTCATTGTTTCTGAGTGTCTTGTTAGTAAAAAAAAATTTGTACCTATTTCACATCTGCAAAATAAGCAGTTAGCCTTTGAACTATCTCCTGGTACCTCACGTAATCACTTCAAATTGTTTCATTGGCAACTATTCTTTTATGAACCTTTGAGTGTGATTTTTTCAAGCTTGCACTTATTTTGATGAGTTGTTTTGTATTATTTCAAGGAGAAAGATGCATTTAAACAGATGTAATTTATTTAGAGTGAAAGTGAACGTGGGGTTGAATAATTATTATGTGCACAAAACAACAGACAAATTTATTCCTCAGCAACACCAACCAGTACCACAACTCTTCAGTACGATACTGGCGACTGCTGTCGACTACGGCTGTGATAATGACCATGGTATAATAATGACACTGGTGACAAAACTGCAGAAAACCGACAACGGACAAATCGTCGTTGAACCGATATTTCGTTAAAACATCGCCTTAGCGCGTAACAACTCTGTCATAGCTGGGTGGCAATGTAAGTATTTAAACGAACATTCAACAAAACCCTTCAAAGTTAATTTAAACATGTAAATTCGTACATTATACACATTGGCGTTTTCAAATTATACAATATAAAAAGGTACTAAAAAAGTGCTGCATTATTTTTCTTGGAACCAGATTTGGTGCCAGATGGTGAAAACTTGGGGCTGAACGGGGTAAAAAGATGCCAGATCTGGTTCCAAAAAAGCTAAATTGGCAACACTGCCCGCTGCAGCTTTCAAGCGTGAAACCATCTTGAAGTTGCTTTCTCGCTTCAGCCAATCTTCAGTCTTTCTCCCTTGCTCGCTTGCTTGCTTGCTTGCAGTGTGTGGACTCCCATAGGAATCCATGTTAATCAATTCAAGCTCACTTGCTTTCTTGCTTGAAATCTTTTGGTGTGCAGGCACCCTAAGGGTGCTTACACACCAAAAGATTTGAAGCTAGCAAGCTAGCGAGCTTGAATTGATTAACATGGATTCCTATGGGAGTGCAAACACGGCAAGCAAGCAAGCGAGCGAGGGAGAAAGATTGAAGATTCGCTGCAGCGAGAAAGCGACTTCAAGATGGTTTCGCGCTTGAAAGCTGCAGCGGGAAGCCTCTGGCAGTGTGCAGTGAGATGTTGACGAGGGAGGTATGCTGCTCAATTCTTCCAGCATAGACTGAACTCCGAAGTTAATGCTGTACTGTGCCTTTTGAACTTGAAAGAGCCATAGCACAATGACAGATAACATGTTTTAAAGCAATAGGATGAACTAGGAATGAAATTCAACGTTACAAACACATGCTTGTACCGACTTTTTTTGTTATAGACCTCTCTCTATGACATTTAAGAGCCAACTGGCTATCTTTTGGTGTGCGATAGATTTCGCCTGACATCTTTCTCTCTCGTTTGCTTGCTCGCTTCCAGTCTTTTGGTGTGCAGGCACCCTAACGCCAAATTTCGGAAGACAAGCTTAAAAACATACGTAAAGAATGCATTGCTTACTTTTAATTCACTAACCTCATTTGCTATCGATGTTCTTCTAACTCACTAAACTCTACGTGAAGCAATAACAAACATTACCTGTGTAAATTTATTTATCCATCAGATATGATAATAAAAGTTAGATTTGTCAGCCATCTCTTGGTCTATAAAATATCCATGAGAGAACAGATTGATTAAATTAGTCACTGAAGTGGTTAATCAATTAGTACTCTTGTACGGTTTGTCTGTTACCTCTCGTATGGTGCGTTCATAAGGAGGTTTTATATTTAAAAAATTTTTAAATCAAATTTGTTATGTATCTCATGTCTCAAATTTTTTTGAAATAAACGATTTCTCTTTCTTCTTTCTTTCTTTAATGTTGAACAGAATATGAATTGTAATTTAGCTTAATTTAATTTAATTTAAAATTTTCCTGTTGAATAATGCCTATTGTAAACTCTACAGGAATCATAACTTCGTATAAATAATTGCAAAGCACAGTGGGGGCCAAAATGATACAACACGTAGAGGAAATCGCTAGATTCCACATTTCTAGAGCAAGTACAATTACAAAAATTGGACCATATGTAAACAATAGCACCCAGGTAGAAAGAAATTATTAGGCCAATATTGGGTTGATAATTATTTATTGACCCGAAATTGGAATCTTGGATTGCAATAATAGGCTAATAACAAGACAATATCGAAAAAAGATACACTTATTTATGAAATCAACTCGTTATTGGGACAATGTAGTAAATAGTTTTATTTCTAATATTAAAATAACGGTGTATATATATGTGTATGATATTCAAATAAGTGGAAACTATCTCATAATAATTAAAAATCTCGTAATTTAATAAAATTTCCTAAAATAAAATTATTATTGCCCAAACATTGGGTTGATTTCGTACGCCAATAATACGGAGTAATTTGTATAAAATGTACCAATTAAGTTAATGAATAGTTATTTCAGTCATTAATGAGTGCAGATATATTTGACAGATATCAAGAAATGTGAATACGTTACAGTTATATGTATATTCAGAATTACTGACATGTTCATAGTTCTTGTTTTTTCAGTCGTCCAATGAGTTTCAAAGGTCTAGTTTTTTGAAAAAAATATGCTAAAATCGTTTGTCATATGTTACTATAGCAACAAATGTCTATATATTGAACAATTACGCATACTTAACGGGATCAAATTGCATGTACAGATTGCCCGTTCACCTTGTATTTTTCTAAGGAACACTTTGTAGTGCCATACCTTAGTTACCCCTCAAACCTCAATTTTAGTCTATTTATGTTCAGTAATTATGATATATCCCAACGGAACTTTTAGCAACCACAAACTTCAAACTTCTGCTATGCGTATCACCAACTCTTGAAGAGGTGGGAATTATAGGTGAGGCCTCCGCTTCGCACTGCTGAACGGAACCCAACGGCTGAAGCAGTATCACCTGGTCTTATAACTTCGATATCAAGTCTATAGTGACAGAACAATTAGCTGATATTGGGTTAGTGAATATATCATTATCGGGACAATTTTGTATTACCAATATCAACCTTATATCAGGAATTGAGTACTAAGCCAATGTTACTGTAGGGAACACCTCATTATCAAGTCAATATTGACACAATAATTAGTTGATATTGGGTTGATGATAAAATTGTTATTGGGCCAATAAACAGGGTGCGCCAGAGAAACTTACTTATTTGAAAGGTCAATAAAAACAAAAGTACTTCAGTTATTG
>JACJUY010004258.1:9263-74014 GCA_014220935.1 Platorchestia sp. MABIK | reverse complement strand
TATCAAAATAAGTATTATTATTAATATTAATATCATTCAAAGCCATAATATGCTTCAATGACTGTAATATGCATTTTAAAAAAATCATTCAATCCCACTACGAGTCCCACTTAAAAGTTGAAAGGGAAATAATTTTCTTTTTTTAAATGTATTTTATGCAAAAAGTTAGTTGTAAGTAGAAATTCAATTATCAGAAAAAAAGACTCCATAGGAGAAGTTGTAGAGGGCCTGATGCAAAAATTAATTTGTACACATTGAGTATCAGAGCACGTCGGTGGAGAGTGAAGTAATATCTGACTGGTTAATTATAAATTAGTTTTAGCCTCCCTTTGCCCCAACAAAGATGTCCAGAGAGAAGGAAGATCCCGTGCACATAGAAACAGTAAGATAAGAAGGAAGGTTATGAAACAAAACAAAAGTTGAAGAAGAAATTAATAGGTGCTAAAAAACAGGACAGCAGTGAACCGAAAAAATAAGGTCCATAACAAAACAAAAAGCATTTTATTTTATCGAAAAGAAGGCCTACCTCTCAACTCAGGACCTCACAATTTACCCATGGGAGCGCTAATCCCATTAGATACGATAGTTGTATCCCCTTGAGTGGTGAAGTAAAATCTACCCGAAAAAACTTGCTTATGACGTCATGCAATTTTTTTAGAATATTTGAGTTTCGCGGAAGGGCCTCAACACAGCAACGTTAACAGTGCACACCCACATTAGGCCGCTGTGAGACGAAAATTTTTCAAATCGTTGGATAGCAGCCAATATTATTCGTTCGGCAAACGAAATAAGACCCCGAATATTTTTAGGTTTAAATTTTGAGGTGAAAAAAATACGCAATACTTCTGTGCTTCGTATCAATAACCAATCGTAAACTTGGAATTTGTGTACAAACTCTAAAAAAACATTGGCATCACGTTTCCAAACATCGAGTGGGTCGCGCGTTTCAGTTTCCTGCAGGACTGATAACAAAGTCAGATTTCGGTGCTTTCTCAAGTGCGCCCGCATAGTTTTATTGACCTAGTTCCTCATCATGTTCTTGGTTTTTCTCCTGTATAACAATCCCTACATGGCCCCAATTTATTCAATCGAAAACGCCATAAAATCACTCAAAGAGATTTACCCAACCGTTGCTTCATACAACATCATGTTTTGCTCAAATACCCCCTCCGTTTTCTCTTTCATCACCCACGAACCAAGAATCATTTCAAAATAACGATCAAAGCGTAAGCAGATCGCTGACTTTTATCTCGCAAACAAGCGTTTGTCACCTCGATATTGCACGACCCTTCATCAGCTCTCGCACTCTCGTCCAAACATTCGAGTACTCGAATATCATGCCACTCAACCCCAAAAAACTACATTGCCCTGTCCAACCCGTGAGCACTTCGAAACCAATTGTTCACGGGATGAAATTCGCGCTCAAATGAAGATTTCCTTTGCAAGATTCTCTTTCACAGAGTCAATAGCATTCGCATGTGCTTGGCTTAACAGGCTTTCGGTACTATCAGCACAAATAGTACCAAGAGATGACTTTGAAGTCACAAGTTTGCATCTTAGAGGAGGAATTTGGATGCAACGATCCAATTTTCAAATGAGACTTATTTTACTTCTTTCCCAGGAGTTTTTAATGTATTAAGGAATTTATTTTTCGGAGGAGCCCAAGTTTGTTCCTCGAGCGTAAAAATAGCGTCTCGCACAAAAAAGGAAATAGCTGCAGACCAAGGGACACTTTCAATGACAAATTTGACTGGAAAAACAGGAACAATTACTCGGAGAAGGATCTCATGAAAACCTTATGCTGTGTTACTAGAGTTTAGACATTTCTGAACCGATTCCAACTCTCGAATAGGCACTTCCGATCGTTCTCTGCCTAGCTAAGAACTGAACATCGACTCCTCACTTCTTCTTCATTTACGGCTCCATTTACGAGTATTAATATTGGACGTCTATAAAATGCAAGAAGACCAGGGCATTTGGAACTTCGGAGCTACAACGACAGGCGAGGCGCTTCCAACTTTTTTAGTTCTTGCATGAAATGGGAGATGGGCAGATGCTTTGAATGAATATTTTACAATCTCTCAGTGCATCACATGCGAATATTCTGCTCCTTCACACCAGTTACCATAACGATGAAAACACACTTCTTCTTGGGAATAAAGTACAGAAACCTCAAAGCATTTTGCGACAGTTACTACAATTTGTTCTTTAATATTATCATTTATTATGTGAGGCCAATTAAAAAAGTTTTATAGCACAACAAGCCAAGAAACACTGGTCAATGGTCACGCACATAAATTGGTCCCTTTTGGTCGGAGCTCTGCCCAATTGCCAATACAGAGCAGAGTTCGGTAGCTCTTTTACAAGCCCGGAAGCATTCTGCATTCTTCCGAGCTCTGACTACGTTATTATTTCTGTTCAAAAGCGTTCCGCTAATTCCCATAGTCCAATGAACTCCAACTATGACTTCTTGTACCTATAAAAGGAAAAATTTCCTATGAATTCATAATTTGTCTCTTCAATTTTTGACCAGATATCTGCTACAAAATTTTTCGTCAATCGGTTGTGTAACCAAATTAAACCACAACAGTTAAAAATAAACCCATCACACCATCAACATTTTTTATCATTTTTTCAACGCGTTCCTGACACTCTATTTAACCGATAAGTCTGCACATGATGCTTCAGTATCGTTCATTACAGTTTATTTAGGCAATTTCAATTCAAACACACAAAAATATCAATTTATTGTACCCCAGTTCTTATAAGCAGACAGCTTGTGCTCAGGGCATTTCTGAAACGGAGTTTTTTACAAGCTGGAACAACGATAAATTTTAAGCGTTGAGCAATTCAGTTTTATTTTTCTCTGAAATTGGAAAAATAAAACTTGCATAATGAGTTTGAAACTACTTCGACCCTTTTCTAAATAGCAAAGAAAATGAAATGAAGCTTCCCTAGTCAAACATCATTCTCCTACGCATCTACCTATGTAAACTTCAGTACTCTTTTGCAAATTGTCAAAGAATTCATAACGACTTTTCTACCATCCACGTCTACCTGCACCGCACCATGCAGATCGAACAAAGATTTTAAGTATTCAAACCGATTTAATACCATCTTCTAATTCAATCTTTCATTCATCTATTAAGAGCTAATGCATCTCGTTCCTCACAATAAAGCGTTGTAGTATATATTTTTTATGACTTACACTTCCAAATTGAATTTCTAACATCAACATAAGTTTTGAGAACCATATAGTGTAAATTTAATACCCAAGACGGCCAATGCTCACCACTTCTTCTATGGTTAAGTTATTAAACATTCTCTGTTTAAACCATTTTCGCTTCTGAAAGCAAGCATTCTTCTCATTGTCCACTCAGAAAGTTGACGCATTCTCCGCATTTGACGCAAATTTTTACAACTTTCACAAACATTCCACCACCCCGTCGGCTGAGGGAATTTCATCCACATAACTTCCCTGTTACCGAGAGGCTTGCTTTATTTTTCAGGACCAACAATAACAATGCGCTAGCAAGACACGTCTTTCCATGAGGTAAAACACTTTGCAAGCACTTGTTCATGTTCCAAATCTACGGACTCTTCAAATAGCCGTAAGGTTAATGGATTTTATTTTGTCCTTCTTTACATCACCTTTTGAATGTTGATTTGCGTAACCAAGACCTTAACTTAGAAAGTGAGTCACTCATAAATGTCCCAACTAGGTTCTGGTTAGAGGAGCAGAAAGCGATAGTGATCTGCGCAAGTGAGGCCTGGTCCTGTAGTCGTTGTGATCAGATTAAGACACTCATGGACGATGACGTAGTCAGGGTTCTCTGGCCTATATTAGTGCACGCAATTTCTGTTCCACAAAAAATCAGTAAATCCGTTTCAATCCTTTCTGAATGGATTTGTGAAATCTTACAAATGTAGAATTTTACAACAACAATAACTTTTCATTGCGATTGCGATGTTTTCCTTAGCCGCCATATTGCAGGTCACTGACATTATTTTTTCATCAGTATCACATAAAACCCTTTCCTCCCCTTCTCTTTTACAATACGATCGTTCGTATGGTGCGCCAACGAACTGCAAGAGTATCTGAGATGAAGAAAACAGTTCAGTCGTACTGCTGTCACCAAAGTAGGCAAAATATGCTATGAAAATTTAAAAAAATTAATGGTCGTTGTGAGAATGAAAGGGAGCGGCAATCTATTTAAATATACGTGGTTGAAAATACTCACGACCAATTTTTCTTCGCTTATACATTTTGTAATGCTACTTTTGCATTTTGAAAGCAACAATATACTACGAGCATAAATCCTTTCCTTATCACCGGATGTATACGCAACTTGAACGAGTTTGATAAGCGTAGAAATTAACAGAAATCTATGAATACATCATATGCCGCTGAATATGAATACATCATATGCCGCTGAAATTTCGTGTGTTTTTTCTCTGAATCCCTCTAAGGGCAGGAAAAAATCTACAGCAAAAGGTCCAACGTTTCTTGGCTTAAAAGTTTGCAATCGTAAACTGTAAAGAAGTCCGGTACTTCTATGTTCCGAGACTTTTGAACATAAAGAAGACTACGTTAAGCGAGAAGAAAGCTTTGAACTACCAACGTTATACAATAGTGAACGTTTTTTTCAATGGGAATCTTAATTAGTGAATGAAAGGGATTTGATATTGGTACGGAAATCATTTGTACGTTTCTGTTAAAGAAAACCAGCATGCAAATTACTTCCTTTGACCCCAACCCTAACGAACAAGTTATAATAGAAACATATTTTATGAAAAACATATTTATACGAACTAGGGGAAATAAATATACGAAATATTTATATACGAACGAGGCAATAATGAAAAGTTTGAGAAAAATAAATATTTTCTCATAGGAATGTGTTTAGAGAGACAATTTCTCCTTAGACTTGATTTTTGTTACATAATCAGAAAGGAGAAATAAGGATTCTCTTTTTGGATAATTCCTCGACCGTGTAAAGAAGTTTTGAAATATTTCTTAATCAATTCTGATGAAGAACTTGAATAAAGTCAGAATTTAAAAATGGTCCAATCGTAGTAGAGAAAAACGGACTCAATATCTGCAATCTGAATGGCCATCGTTGTAGAGTGAAACAAACGCAATATCTGCAATCTGAATGGCAATAATTTACTTGAGCAGTTCGCAAGAAACGCTGCCTCTAAAGCACGAGAGCAATGATTTCATCACCCTGTGGTGCAATATAGTGCTCCATTTGCGTCATTATAACATAAAGCAATCACGCGGGAAGCCTCGATTCCTTTCTCACGGATTACATACGAACGATGTCCTCATTTTGTGCGTGAGCACGAAGTTGGCAGGGAAGAACTCATTGCAATTTTTTCCTCAACTGCCATTTCATAGGTTACTAACATTTTTTCCCAACCAGTCATATAATACTCTTTTCTCCTCTTCTCCTACACAACACGATATTTTATCTACGTCGAGGTAAGCAGGGAAGAACAAGTAAATCAAGACAACCGAGGACAGCGAGAAAAATCCAAAATTGTAAAAAAGGCGCATTTTTACGGCGATATCCGAGTGATCAGAGAAAAGCAATAACCGAAAGTCCTTGTACTGATGGCATTGCAAGTAATGAGAATGAGAAGTGAGGCACAGTAGAAGTCATAACAAATGTAACTAGATGAACAAAAACTAAAAGTTTAGTAGCACAAATGCTGTTTTTGAAATTAATTTTATGTGCATCGTTTCCGTCAAATATTAAATACCAAAAATTGCACAATTTTGTTTTACGTTCACAAACGTCAGCAAATGGCAAAAATGCATCGGCATACAAATTTCTCACGAAAGAGGAATACGTCTATTGTATCAATGAGATTCGCGCCACCAGGAGGAAGATGCAAGGTCCCGAGCTTAATATATTTACGCATTTCTTATGTTGAAATAGAATAATTGCTGATTCGGTTCCGGAACCTTTTTTTTCGGTTAACTGCAGTCCATTTTTAGCACTTCTTACTTTTTTCTTCAATTTCAATCTTCTTTCATAAACTTATTTTAGCCTTGTTGCTCCTACCTTGTGGCACAGTTTCTACATTAAATGGTGCCTTCTTCCTTCCAATTTTCTAGGCACATCTGTTGTGAAAAGGTAGGCAACAACTAACTTATAATCAAACAATACAAATTTCTTAACTCAAAATCAACTTAGAATAACTTTCACGACTGTTGCAGCTCGGCATCATCGTGACCTAGAGTCGGACACTTGATTACATTCGTTTGTAGTATTTGAATCTACATCTCGACCTGATGCTAGTGCTTTCGTCAGTAAATCATGCCAGTCAACCTCCAGTGTGTTTCTCAAGCTTGCCCGTTTCGGCTCGACAATGTTAACATGTTTCCTGCGATGTGGTAAACTGAAATTCAATCTTCAATTAAAGTTTAAAGTCAATTGTAGAAGGCAATTTTGAAAGTATCAAACATTAACTGGATCATGCCTTCATTTAGTGAACGTTGAGTATTTATGAAAATTGAGTTAGCGACTGTAAATTGGTCAGCAGCATTATGAAAATCCCCTCAGTGACCATCGGTGGATCCCTTCACAAGAAACTTGTTCAAATCTAAATAAATTTAATCTACTTTCATGTCAACAATGTGTGGAACACTATTGCTACATCACGCCCCATGTTCGTTTCGCACACCTATTTTGATTAAAAAAAAAGTAAAGTTCATGCCTAGTATTTTATCGAACAGTGAAGCATCTATTTATGTTGAAAAAAATGTCCGTTTCAACTACTACGTGTTTTCAGCCAAAGCATTCGTGTACAGCTTCAAATTGGTAAAATTAAGGAGCATGATCTCTGCGGTGGCAAGGGAGAGGTTCTGCCTATTCCTACAGCACGCTGCCTCTCTGTGTGGTTTTCAAGATGGAAAAAGAATAACAAGTATCGTAATAACACAGAATGACAAGTGATCATTAAATGTAAACAATATAAGTGCAATAATTGAAACTTGAGTCGTCTGATGCGCTGCTATCGAACGAACGATGCATTTGCGAAACTCTTAGTACCTGACTGATAACTGCGATTCAAGCCTTTGTAACTTCCATAATAGAATTGGCTGTAGGTCAAAAATTTGAGGAGTGGCAATGACGGCAAGATGTCTCACCTCAAGGGAGTGCCCCAGGAAGTGCAGTAGTCGAGTCAGGTGTTGGCTTCAGATCGTTGATGTACGTCCGCCAGCTGCCGCCTCTGGCCCAGGGTGTAGCACTGTTTCCAGCGTGTAAAGTATCAGGAAAAGAAGCGACCAGGAGCGTCTCCAGCGTGTAAGTATCAGGAAAAGAAGCGACCAGGAGCGTCTCCAGCAGGTACGTATCAGGATAAGAAGCAACCAGGAGTGTCTCCAGCAGGTATGCATCAGGATGAGAAGCGACCAGGAGCGTCTCCAGCAGGTAAGTATCTGGGCAAGTGAAAGCCAGTAATATCTCCAGCAGGGAAGTATCCAGGCAAGCAGCAACCTCGAATGTTTCCTACATCGCTGATGAAGTTGGGGTGCTCAACAAACGTGAAGAAAGCGATGACAAACCGTAGCGACTCATTGGAATAACAGAACTTGAGTCGTTTGGACAACGCTGCAGAAGGGGTATGAAGAAAAATCGGTTGTCTGAGATGCCTTTCGCTCAAGTTAATTTTTCAAGTGTCAAACATTAAGAAATGCGGAAACTGCCACGTCAAACCTATTTCAAAACTCCCAGCCTCTTATTTCTCGATAGTGTAAAAACTAACGAGCGTGCTAGCATAACGAATTATAAAATAAGTCAATGTTACAGAACTAAATCTAATTACTCGTTGATTATCCTTTTGCTTTTAGTTCATAGCGAGAATTCGGGAATTATTCAGACCTAGAGTCAAGGGACAGTCTGACAAACTTCACCGTCCAGGCGTTTTAACACAATCCTACAGTTGTCCAGTTGCGACGTTCCTTCACTTTTCTACCCATTTGTGTCGGATGTTTTCAGAGAACCGTGGATTCTCATCGGATTTTCTTCCTGACAGCCAAGCCTCGCGCAGACGTCTTTCAACAGGGGAGTTCTGGAGGGTTTGGGCTCCACAAGATATCAATTGGAGGGCAAATATGCAGAGTGGCCTAACCCACAAAACACAGAATTTTAGGACACTTAAATTAGAGGCGTGGTGTTGATCGCAGGGTTCCCAAACTGTCTTTTCCTAGCCAACTTACTAACTAGGAACGATCTAGCAACTAGGCCACTCTGCCTGAAAGATATCTACGCCACCATGAGGTAAATTTTTCACTTAATCCACTCTGCCAGTTTTGACCTCTGATATGTGGGTTAGGCCACTCTGCATGTTTGCCCTCCAATTTATGCTCAAATCCACATTTGATCATGTCGCCAACAACAGTGAAAACCAATATAAAGACACTAATTTCGTGCGGGTAAACACTGATGGAGTGATGTCTTATAACTCAGGGAAATTCAAGCTGACACGCTACCAACCTTTAGCGGAATAAACGCTATCTTGCACCACGATAAAAAAAATTCCTGAAATTACACAAGATAATCGCAACCACGTTCAACGGACAATGTAACTCATGATCAAAAGTGCGCGTACGAGTTTTAATGTCTTTGGGTGAACGTAAATACTTTTTATGAAAAGGAGAGGAGAACGAATCTATTTGAGAACAAAAACACTCCCCGAACCGAATCAACTCAGAAAGAAGCTTCCAGGGAAAATTGTGCAAACGAGAGCGCGAAAACTAGAAAAATCAACTGAAGTGGGAATAATTTCGAGATACTAACGACTGCATTGTTTAGCCGCGTCGTTTTCGAGATGATTTCATTTTGTGAGTGCCTTGGTGAGGATTTAAAACGCACCCTTTGAATCACCGTCCCAAAGCCCAACAAAGACCGCTGTACAGCGCCATCTTACTTCCAAACCAGACCAGCAGACAATGGAAAGAAAAAAACCTGGTGTCTTTAAACTTTCCCAAATTACTCCTATTCTGCTCTCACGATTTTACTGAAAATGTGTTTAAGACAGATATGCTATTTTCTTCCACGAGATTATTTTGAAATCCTCTTTGCAGGCGGATTCATTTAGGAAAGCGAAATACGTAGCAGTCTTCCTTGTAAATTAATTAAAAAAGAGAATGAAAACAATCAGTCAGAAAAGCATGGCTGTAAAATTTAAATGAACCTCTTATGAAATGAACCTCTTGATAAAATCTCATGAAATTTTGATCTCTCTCACACACATCTCAACGTATGTGTGTTCCGTAAACCCAGCGTATATATGCGTTTTCAAAAACTATGAGACGCGGTGTACCAACTTGGAATAATTTTTTCTAACATGCCTAGCGTAGAATTTTAAATCATATTTAAGCAAAATGTTGGAATTTTGAATCTTCGATGCATTTGCTCATTCTACAGCTCTTTTCACCAATTTAGTACTGTAGTAGCTCGTATGCTTCAACGAGTTATCTCAAAATTGAGTTGACCTATCTATACGTCAATTAGCATGTGGATCAATGGATAGACAAAATTCCGTAAAGATTTCATACGGTAGTCGTCATTCATTCTACTGTGGATTGTATTGTTCAGAATATGTAAAAGAACTTTTCAATCATCAAGGTTGTTCGAAGCTCTGATGACTTTCTTTCAAGCGACACTGAGCACAAAAAAGACGTGACGATTTGACGCGTTTGTGGGTTGCCTCCTAACATGAATGCGTTCTGCTGAGGGAAAATTAAATATTTCCCTCATAAAAATACTGTTTTACCTTTGTAGCATTTTCTTCATGTATTGTATATTTTCGTAACAGTGTAGCCAGTTGTAAAAGTTCAGCTGTCGTCTTGGCCACCCTATGAGCTACCCTATAGATAAGCCCAAACGCACGATTTTTGTCTTGGCTGCTGCCAAAAACACAGCATCTGGTAAATCTGGACAGTTTCCGGGTTCAATGACTTCGTATTTTACCCAAATGCTAAAACTAGATATTTTCGCCCAGGAAAATCAGCTCGTAGATCAGGCAAGTCAACCGCTGAAATTTTACAAAGCTACCATCTCGTGAAACGTTTGAAAATCTTGCAAATGATTCATGATCCCAGTCTTACTTTTTCGCCGGGACATCTATATTTTTAGCCGCCCACGTAGAGCCTGTGCCATGGGTTGCTGACTAGGACTAGGAATAGTTCTTTTTCACAGCAGTCACTAATTTATTTCCCCTCGTGCGCTACAGTTCATTTTGCTCGCCGACATTGTGATCTTTTTTTCTTCGTTAATTTAACAAAGTAAGCCTATGATACAGTTTCTCATTAATGAACGAATAGTGAAGTTGTGCTTCTCTCAAAATTTCATGACTATGAGCCGTGAAATATGTCCCTTTCCAAATAATTGCACTAAAAAACTATCGGCTTAATTTGTCATGACTTTGCAACTTGATATTTATGCTCTAAGTTGTTACACATAATAAAATACGCACAACATATAGAGACTCGCATCTTGTAATGAAACGACACGCGCTCCGCATGTTTTTAGAACCACTTTTTTACTCTAAAGAAATGAAAGTAATTATTCCTCAAAAAAGGAGGATTTCGGTTATTCTCTTTGCGAGCGTCTGCCTTGGGTTGAACACACATCACCAGTCCATCACATTTATTGCCTTGAAATGATATTTCCAATCGAAGGACCGTCCTGAATTGCAGCTTCCAATTTATGGACCAGGCTTTCAGCTCATACGAAAAAATCAATAATAAATTATCCACCTGAACTTTAAACAAATAACCATAATTTTCCGGCAATAAGTTAACAAAAAGCTAAAACTAGCATGTTTTCTGAATACTTCATTTTAGGTAGCCCCTCAAATGGGGCACGCACACACAAATTTCAGGACCTTCATTAAACTCGCCTTCATTTCTTCACAAAACATAGTGCTCAAAACTTCCAAAAACATTATCAAGCCCTAATCGATCTTGATGTTCTACATTGTTCGAATGCTCATCAAACATGGTATTCTATGCTTTTGCATTTCTCACATGTCTATATTTGTAGTTAGTGTTTCTTTACAGTAAAATCAGGTACTGTTTCAGATAGAACCTCGTAGTATCTTAAAATGGAACCTAGAAGATTGATTGCTGAAGACAGTTTCCCAAACTTTTTGCAAAAAATAAATAATCCTTTTTGTCCAGTTTCAAAGTGCAGGACTGAATTTCTCCGGCGCTTTGGTTATTCATGAATAAAACTATCTACAGTTTCAAATGACGGTTTTAGATGTCTTCAATAAACTTTTTGTAACCCTGTTACTGTTGGCTAACGAGTCTAGCAAATCATGGGTTCCTTTTGAAGTCCTCTACTATAAATTTGTTGCATTAGCGTGTTTATTGTTTTAACACTGAACTCATTTATGCATTTTCTCTTAATATGTCATATGTGATGCGTAAAAATCAACCACGGACGTTGTTTCGATGACTTTTTTGAAAATGGGTTGCATCATGTTCTGTCTTCTGGCACTACACAAATTTGCAAGGGCAATAACTAAAAAGTGGAAGACTTTCAAAATTCTTCCGCAACCTTTTTTTGTTAGAAGTAAAATTTCTTAAGCAACTTTCATATTCCAAAAGAATGAAGCGCTTCGAATTTGAGCCTAGTCTGATGTTCAATTAGATTTGAGGAGAGAAAAAATCTGACAGACTACCCGATGAAAAATAATATTTTGCGTGCCGCACCTACAAAATTTTGTTTCCACTTTGTTGTATAAACAATACCGAGGACAACTATTTTTACAGCTAGGTTCTTTCATTGATACCACCATTAATTAACCCTTGCAAAATTCGAATCATAATAATGTTTATAGTACATAATGTATTGTATTGTAATATAGTATTATTTTGCGAAATATCGTAAATAAAATGTTCTTTAATTCCCTTACTACAAAGGCTTTTGGTAAATCTTTTCCACACGGTAAATTTCAAGACCGCTGCCAATCCACTTAAAAATAAACTATGAAACTTTGTTCAAACTTCCGACAGGAAAGTGTCAGAATTATTCCCAACAGACAAACGACTTCAAGCTAAAACGCCTGCTAACGAAAATGGAGACTATTTTCCCGACTCACTGACGTGATGCAGAAAAAAAATCAGTGAAGAAACTAACGTCAAAGTGCATGAAGCAAAAGAATGCGAATCCCCAAAGTTACTCCCTCTTTAAGAACAGAATGCGATATTTGAGCAGAATAACAACTCTCTATGACAGAATTTGCTCGCTTACTGCCTAGGGTAATTGATATGGGACGGCGTTCTTGCCCTAGATTCTACTTGGGAACATGGTTATAGCTCCATTAAGTTTCATCAACCTGACGCTATTCTGTTTACTTCAGCCTGTGACAGTCTTTCGCAAAATAAAAAGACGCTCACATTTTATGAATGTTTAAGGTTTAAGTGGATAATTCAATTAAAATGAAAATGAGAAAAACATTTTAGCTAGGCTACGCAACAATGATCATTTATGGTATTTTGAACCCAATTATACCCGATATTTATTCATCGAAATGATCAACTTCTAGTCAGCAGAAAATACTTCAGAAGTTTGTAGAACTAAATTAATTAGAGATCCAATTGTCTCCTGTATATCTATTTGGAAGTATAATAAAAGGGAAGGAGAATACTTTGAGGTTTTCAAAAATTTGCGCCATTATTAAGATAATTCTGAAGACTTAAAATACATCATACGATAACATCGAGTGCATGGTAAAAAGAAAATTCAGTGTTTTAATTCATTTTGAGTGAGAACATTTTGTTCCAATAAAACTGAAAGATATTCCTTTGTTGAAGCTTGGAAAAATTTTTCTCACAGGCACAAAATGGTTTACGAAATACCCGCTAATGAAAACTGCCAGACTGGCTAGCCTTTTCTGTTTAAAATCTTCAAGTCTGCGCTTTTTCAAAATAATTTTAACCATAAAGACCACTTATCATCTGGCAGCTCTATCGGGTTGTCAAAGGCTAATTGTTCTTTGTGGTCAAGTTTAATTTAAAAAAAGCCCAATCCTTGGGATTTTGGCTCGAAAAAAAAGGCCAAGAGCAGCGAAGTCAACTCCAGGAACAGCTTATGCCATCCCGCTAATTAGGCCGGGGTCAAATTTAGCTTTAGAAATCTTGGAACGCTAAAGTTTTCGTACAAAATGCCCCATTGTGAAATGCACTTTAGAGCCAATAACTGCGAAGTACCTGGAGTTATTTACTGTGCTGTCTTAATGAGGGCCTTTGTCTGTGCTGCTCTGAGTTCTACGAACTAGTTAATCTTTTGGTCATGGATTTTTTTAACCAATTGTCCGAGCACATAATTCTCTGAAAGTTATAATGAAGCGTTGAATTAAAACTGAGCTGCACAAAAGTGCTAAGCATTGTGTTAATAATTACGCGTATGAAAACATTTGGACGACAGGAGATCGCTTTTTATTGCTTCGTCGGATATTTAGGGGTTACAAAACCTTGTTTTTGAACGTTAGTCTATGTAAAAATTGTGGTCAGTGCTCAATTGTAGTGTGATTCTTTGTGTCTCTTCAAAAATGACACAAATATAATGTCTATTGTTCATGTCCTACTCCGTACCGGAAAGTTTGTAAAGGAATATCATAGACATCCTGTACTATTTGTTGTCATGGGCCGTGTTACTCTCACTGCCCGATGTTGTGGTGGGAACAAAATTGTGATTAATTTAGATCCTGCCAAACATATTGCCAAGGGCGGTGTTGGTGTTTCGGCAGGAAGTTGAGTCAAGGTTACTTAATTTAGAAAATATCAGGGAACACAATAATGCATGGCAGTGTCAGCGCCATTACTGTTGCAGAGATGTCAAGGTAACTTCAGAATATATTATAAAACATGATATTGATAGCAGAGCCAGCGTTCAAGGTTACTTCAGAAGATTGTACGCAATATAATACTGGAGGTAGAAGAAATATTGTCAACGATTATTGAACAGATCCTGTGAAATGTAATGATTACTTCTGCATTGAGGATTATTTTGAAAATCATCGGACTACAGTGGAGATATTTTCGAAATAAATTCGGACTTCATCAGCATTCAAATGAATGAGAACAGCGTTGGACACAACACATTTGTCGAATTTACAAATATCGTTCCTTATGGCGTCAGTCTTATTTTATTTGAACGAAAGAAAATTCAATCAAATAACTAGGATGTTGAACAATTCCTGCTAATTCCAACTTAGAGCGAGAAATAGTAATAAATTTTAGCATAGAGAACTGCTCTTTCTCTCATGCTCGTGGAAACGTCTCATCTTGACTAAGTAGAATTTAGCCGTCATTCATACCTAGAAAGTTCATCATAAAAAAACAGTCATTTGCTCTCTCTGATGCAACAAGATCTACCTACTAATTAGGAGCCTCCAATTCAAAACGACTGGCTCATTTTCAGTCGAGTCACGTCAGTTCAAAGACAGGAAGCTCTAGTCTCGCAAGGCAGTGCAATGTCACAGGGCTGCTGAATGCTTCACAACTTGATGATGCGTCTCAACTGACAGAATAATTATTGCCCAAAATACACTACTAGCGAAGTAGTGGATGATGCCTGAGATCCCATGTGAAGATGTACCGCAAGGAAGATGAAGCAGCATTTGTAATCTAATTCATGTTGGAGGATTTTGATACAGTTTTGTGCATTATTGGCTTTATCTCTATTTATTAAGGTAAGTGTTTGCGAAATCCAGTGAAGTTAGCACTAAAAAGCAATGACTTTACATTCAGATTATTCAATGAGTAGAGAAAATACATTTAGACTATATATGAAATAGAGATTATGTATCAAGTGTTCGGAGTTCATCGAGACTCAACACAGAAAACTTTCCAGCCAATGCTCTAGCGATCAATGAATAAAAATAAAAAGCTAAAAAATCCCTTAAATACATTTAGTGAATGTTAGTAGCATTTTAAGTTGTCAAGAACATGAATGTGCAAAACCCTAGTTATAAAATTACAAGTACGGTTTAGCATTTTTCACTCCCTTTATTTAACTTAGCTTGAGTGGTTATATGGAAGTCCTTTTAATATATAAAATGAAACAAAATTTCGGCTTTTGAACAAAGCAGCGCCTAAAAACACAACTACCTTCATACGTGACATTGTTTAATAAAATTTACTCAAGTTTTTGATCATTATAATAGAAGAAACAAAGTGAAATGCCTTCGAGATACCTGAATACTCAACACGTCCATAATTTCTGACATCTTTTGTTCCAAATATACAAAACAAAATTAAAAATAAAAGTAAATAGCTATGTATATGGCTTGATTAGAAGATTACAGTTGTTACTACATTAGAATTGAGGCCTTGTTATGGGTACTAACAATTGAGTGGAAGCAATAATATGAAGTTGTCATTGATATCATTTGCTCTCCGCTAGCAAAAGTTTGTAATTTGACGGCTTTGTGCGGCAAAGTGTTCTCCCAAGCGCGCTTTTCATAGAATCTGACAACAGTTCCAATTTGTCCGATGAAGATTTTTTCACTTTTCCCTATTTCATGCTTCTAGCTGATGATGGTCATGTGTCCGAAACGTCCTGTTTTAATAGCTTCATGTTTTTGATACTTGCTGTCATTGCTATCCTTTTCTTAATTAATGATAATATTCATCTCCACATCCCTATTACACTCATGTTGTATATATTTCCCACTCCCAACGTGTGCAGTAATTGCAAAGTGGGCTTTCGAGGTGTGGTATTGGATATTTGTCTTCACTAATCTAACCTAATTTGATGGATATCAACACATCAATATACATGGTTCATTGGCGCCATTTTTCATTAGGTTCTGAAAAAATTGAGTCATTCCGTAAAATAATGTCATGAGTTATTCATATTTAAAGCCAATGGTGTACGGTTTCCTGTCTGGGTGACTGAGGAGTTTTATTACTCCTTGAATACGATCAAGGACAGTTCAAGGTTCAAATATTAATGTCACTGTGAGCGGCGTGTCACTCTTTTATGACGAGGTGTCGGAAAAATGTAGTACCTCTCGAGCACTCAATTAAGCTTCGACAGCGTGGATCATATCCAATAAGCCATTTCCTCAGACCGCGTCATCTATGTGCGGTTTATCCATAACCCGTTTAGCAAGCGCTGTTCAATGAAATTTGATAAGAACTGCACACTACACATAAGATTTGCCGTTGCTTCGTATTTTGAGCCGCTACCTATTTTTGAAAAGCGAATACCAGCAGTATAGATTAAAATTCAATTTTTTGTCATAGTGAACCATTGTTTCGTAGCATCCCCCACCCACTTTCTGTCTTCCCTAAGAGAATCTCTTTAAAGGCCCAGCCTGGTCCAGTATGTAGCTGCTATGACGGCTTGTCTAGTTCTGCGCCTTTACCATGGAAATGTTGTCTTACGTTCATCAGGTCAGATAAATGGAAGCTTGAAGCTGTTATGACAAGGCCCGCCAGTGGATATGCTGCAGCCCCAGCTACCCTCTCGTTCTCTAATACTTTCTGGCGCGGCTGTTCAAATTTGAAGGTATGGGCTGCAGAAATGTTTCATAAGACGAGCTTTGGCACCATGAAAGTTGTCCTTCAGTAACGCTCCGACACCTAGTAAATGTTCGAATAAATATTCTCGGAAATTTACGTTTTGCTTTGTCTCTACAGCATATCTAACCTGCTAACAATTATCCAGCTTTAGAGTTGCACTTAACAGACTTGATGAAGGTGAGACCACATCTACTACGACGTGAAAGACAAGTCGGCTTAGTAAATGCTAGTCAAGTGATTACTCAGCTAGATGTTCAAACATAAGGTCACGATGAAAAGCTATTTGGTCTCAGCAGACGAGTGTGGATTAAACTTTGGATGACGTTATAGTTGAATGCAAAACATACTTGGTGCATCCTCATGCTTTTCCAACACTTGAAACAAGCGTGTCTAGATTTACTAGTACTAAGACTTAAATTCTATAACGCCAGGAGTTCAAAGATGACAAAGGATTCGTAGTTGAATTTGAGCCTACAAGTAGCTATTTATGCTTCGGCTAATCCACAAGCAGCTATACTCAAGTGTGTCCATTGTAAAAGCTTTAAAAAACAATCTACAGTAGCATTACTTGGGGGAAACAAACTGTAAAAACTGTTTAAAATTATTTAATTTGCAGCTTTAGTATTTCTAGAAGTGACTGAAGACGAGTGATGAAATCAAATCTTTACGACAAAATGTTTAATAATACTGTCACTATTTTAGCATCAACATAAGTTTTAGACTTTCTCGCTAAGCCCATGTTTGCCTTTTAAAGTACATGGAAATTTGCCTGCTAAAATATTTCAATTTAGACTAACAAGCACTATCTATTGAAATCAACTCAACAGAACGGTTGGTAACATTGCAATGGTATGCAAATACAAGATTGTAAGCTTTGTTAGTCCAGTGGACTATCCGGGCACATGAAGTCAAAGACAAAAACAATTTTTTACGACTATGAATCATCCACTAACTTTCCAAAGTATTAATCATTCCTACTAACAGTAACAATGAGTGAATGAAAACAGGACCATCATTCTATTGAATTGATAATTCTGTTGAATTATCTATTGCACGAGGTCACGCCAAACAAACCATCATGCATCAATAAATGTGGCGACGGACATGACCTTTTCACCAGTGCAAATCCAAACATTGCTCCAGGACCCCAACCAGCACGATGCAGGCCTTCTACGCCCCTCAGAGCTATGCGGTCACCTTTCGAAAATAGCTTCAATATATTGCATGTCTCGTTAAATTTGCTCCCTAATGTGTTCTGTGAAGTTCGCTGCCGAGTGGCTGTTCCTTCTCTATCCTGATATCGGTGAGTGCCTGATCGATGCCAGAATCAGTTCAATGATAGCGTACATATGCGTAGTATAATAAGTATCAAGTTTTACCATTGAAAACGCTCAATGATAGCGGTTGTGACAACGGTAATATGCGTACAAAAATGCTCAAGTTAAAGAGTGAACCAAAGTATTCAGTTGAGTCAGCGGCCGACAGAAGCAGGTGGTGGGAATCGTGAACTTATGTTTCCTCGTTACATTTCCAAGGAACTTCTTACAATTTGCATGACTGAAACCCCTTTTTGGCAAATTGCTGATATATAGGAAAAAACTTCCATGAAACGGAAACACTCGTCACTCTCTGGTTTCTGCTTATCGGGATAACTTGATGTGATGGACCGATATCAAAATTTAAAAAGTTTGTCTTCCTTTGCGAACAGTTTTCTTATTTTCTGCAAGCATTGGATAACGGATATTGATTTCTCGCAAATCTCCAGCTCTGCCTGACTCAGTGGAGCGTTCTAGTTAAATGCGGAAGATGAATCTTAAGAATTATTTTCGACAGAAAATTGTATATCACTTTCGCTATCCCAAAATATCTTTTGATATGAAGTGTCGAAACACAGGAAAACGATTAGAAATTTTATGTCAACGTAAATTTCCTTTTTGCTGCTCATTGAGATTCATCTTCAGCGAGAAGTTCAAGTGTCCTCACTCACACAAGTGGGAAACAGGGAGGGAAACGAAAGTAATCTCTCACATGACAGTTTTTTAAAAGTTGATCCAATGAACAGAGAGTAGAAGCGCGATAAGAAAATTTTTCCACCGAACAGAGAGTAGAAACGTCATGGGAACATTTTTCCACCTAACAGAAAATAGAAACGCGATAAGAGCATTTTTCCACCTAACGGAAAATAGAAACACGATAAGAGCATTTTTCCACCTAACAGAGACTAGAAACGCGATAAGAGCATTTTTCCACTTAACAGAGAATAGAAACGCGATAAGAGCATTTTTCCACCTAACAGAAAATAGAAACACGATAAGAGCATTTTTCCACCTAACAGAAAATATAATAGAAACGCGATATGAGCATTTTTCCACCGAACAGAGGATAGAAACGCGATAAGAACATTATTATAGCAACAAAATTCCTGCTCTGGCTCCACAAGATACAAAGCTCACTTTCTCTGTCTAAAACAATGGTAATATCGCAGATATTATATTACCTGCACCCTAAGGCACATGTCTTATAGAATTCTATTCAACTGAACACCCGGCCTTTGCTCTGCGAAGAGAAAGAAATAATGCCATATTAAAGGAGCATTATCAGTTTTTACGGCCCAATGCACAGTTGTAAGCCCAATGGGATCATTTTGTTTGTGAAATTTAACGGTTGAAGAAAAATGCTACTTGTACAAGTCAGAAGTAACAAGTTTAAAAGTTGCGCTTCAACGAAACGCTATACTTTTATATAAGTAGTTGATTACACTTCCCATGAATGAGTTTGCAGAAGTTTGAACTAGAACCTAGAACATGATCGGGTGCACTATATATGCGGGATATCATAAAAGTCTCGCACCATGCAGTAATTAATAATATGCTGAAACCCTCAAGTATGTGAAGACAGTTTTACAAAGAAAATTTATGCTTGTGTTAATGAAGTGGGTGGATAATTTGAGCATCTGTTGTGATTATGATTCATAAAATTGATATACATACGTATGTTTTATAAAAAACCTGGATGGCGGGCGACTTCTGGGACACCCTGTATAATTTCCCAGTATATTGCAGAAGTCCGGCAAGAGAGATCGCTCGCAGTCAATTTCTCGTGAGCTACTGAGCTCCAGTCGAGAACTTCGGCACCGCGCACATTCGACCCTAATTTTGTCGTAACGATGTTGAGGAGCAGCAGCAACTAAAGGCCTAAATTAGAGTAAATTTGCATTCAATGTAGTAAATTAGGGCAAACTTGACGTTGCTCTGCTCAGTTCTTGGTGAAAAATGTCAACCGAACGTTGAGCGTGATTATTGGAATGCGATTTTATTAAATTTTGTTTGAATCCTCATAAAATGTAATGGTGATTCCGCTATGATATGAAATGTGTTTCGAGAATACGCGTGAGAAACTATGAGTTGTACGAGGATACGAAAGTGCGAGAATGAAAAGCAAATTGGCAATATGAATATGCTATTATGAAGATTTTTACGAAAATAAGAGCATGATATTACGAAAAGACTTTCATGAACTAAAAAATAAGAATTAAAAAAAACAGGTTTGGTCTCAATTACGTAATGAAACAATGCAATATCCATATGCATTCATAAATATTTTATATATTTCTGTACAAATTTTCCTCACATCTACATAAATATGCGTGAAATGCAAAACTTGGCGCCTGTATTGAGCATTCACGCCATTGCACGTCTGTTCTACTCCAGCCTGATCGAGTACAGTCGTGAAGTTACTAACGAACGGCCGACGCAACCAACAGCAAATGTGGACTAATCTTTACAGTAAGAACTCTTGTTCTTATGAGCTCGAGGAAATTCTTCAATGACTAGTATAGTCCAAATAACCTTCGATTATGAAGGCTGTTGGGAGTGGAAAGTTTTCTAGTGGAACTAGCGTAAGGTTTTCGATTCCTTTTGTTCACAGAGTAACTTTAGTTCTAGTGAGCTCTTGGAAAGTCTTCAATGATTAGTGCACCAAATGTAACTCTGATTCCATTGAGGTGTTGGAAAAATTTTAATGACTAATACGGTAAAAATAACTCAGGTTCTACTGAGGTGCTGGAAGGGTTTAAATGACTAATACGGTAAAAATAACTCCGGTTCTACTGAGGTGCTGGAAAGTGAGCAGGTGGTAGGTCTTTACTGACTTATGCATGCAAAATAACTTCAGTTCTAATGAGATGTTAGGAAACATTCGATAAATAACCCACTTGATAGACTACCGTTTCAAATGGAAGAGCAGCACCTCAACAAAAAGTTTTCAAGTTGACGAGTTTCCTCAGGTTTCAATTGATTAGTATTGAAGCTGGCAAGTTTCCTCTCGTTTCAGTTGATCAGTATTGAAGTTGAAGAGCTTACTCACGTATCACATTCGATATATTTTCTAGTCAAAAATATTAATTTTCACATTAATATTTTAATTTTAAAATATTAAAAAAATAGAAAATACATAATAAAAAAAGTACTGAAATATTTTATTAACATTTTAAATTTGAATTTTTATTATTAATATTATATTGAAAAAAAATCTGAACTACAGGAGAAAGATCGTGAATCACAAAAACGTTGAAATTAATGTTGTTCTTATCTGGTAACAGAAATATGGAAAAGTTTGACGAACTTCATTGAATAAATTCCAAAATATACGCTACAACTGTTGGCAATATGAGGGGGAATGAAAGAAAGTTGTGAATGTAATTGTAAGAAAATCGTGGCAACACTAATGGATATTAAAAAATTCAGACAGAATATTCCAGATGTTACATTTCACGCAAACCATGAAAGCCAGTTAGTAATTTAACACAATCTGATCAATTTTAACGAGCAACTTGAACGTTTTCCTCTTGTGTCATTTTTGAGGTAAGAATAGTTCATAGATTTTTGGTAACAAGTTTGAATCTTTCAGCGGGAGAGCAGATTTGTATCAAAATAAAGCTAAACGATACCAATCTCTAAAAAATATTTCTGCAATGAATTTTTCGCGAAGTTGAATTGTATTGAACCCCTGAAGTTAGATTCACTAGCGTTTGAGTTAAGCAAATTCCAGCCGACGAAGTTGGCACAAAAAATGTGGTAGCATCCGACATCAGGAAACATTCAAAATCAAACATTCGAGGTCATATACATAACATCCGAAACCAAGAAGCATTTGAAATCAAGTGACGTCCGAAATCAAGTATGTTTCGAGATCGAGTCACATCCGAAATTTAAGCAACATTCAAAATCAGAAACGCTCGCGATCAATTAACATCCAAAATCAAGTAGCATCCAAAATCAAGCGACATCTAAAAGCAATTAACATTCAAAATCAAATCACATCCAAAATCAAATCACATCCAAAATCAAATCACATCCAAAATCAAATCACATCCAAAATCGAATAACATCCAAAATCAAGTAACATCCAAAATCAAATAACATCCGAGATCAAGTAATATCCAAAATCAAGTAGCATCCGAAATCAAGTAACGTCCAAACCCAAGATCAAGTAACATCGGAAGCGAAAATCGAGAATAAATGAATGAAAAAGATCACCCATATGTGAGGCTGCCAAATTTAACCAACTCAGTAAACACTTTGTACGCTTCCGTCTGAGGAGCAAAGTGACCAAATTTCTGCTAAATTAATCGGAAAACCCTCCCGAAGCTAGCGGCGAGACGACACCGGCACGTAGGGCTAAACAAAGGCAATTGAGAGCTTGTTCCTTTGTCGTGAGCGACAGCCCAACAACGCTCGAGTGACTGTCCCCGTACCATTAACATGTCAAAGCTCCTTAAACAAAGCTGCGGGTGCGCGCATGCGCTGATGAAGTTAATTCTAGAACAGAAGTTCAGAGAGAAGCGTAAGTTTCTTGTTCTCAGAAATGTCAGACTTGGGACAAGTCAGACAGGAAGCTGTGCATTACTGCGCCGAAGAAAAGGTTTAGCGCGCAGAAATTCTTGCTTTTTCGTGCCGGTCTAACCGGAGGGAGTGACGGCGTTACTTACGGGATAACGTTGGGTGGCGCTTCTCAAACAAAAGAGCAGGGTAACTCTCAACAAATTTGTGTTGGTTGAGACCGGTTTCCCCAAACTGAAGCTAGTCAGAGGTAATGCCAAAATGTTGGGACCGCCGCCATTAACGGGCCAGGAGAATCCTACATTAAATTCTTCATCTCCCAATTCAGACACGCACTTACCATGTTTTCCTCATTAACTCGAGACGCTGGAGTGGCTCGACTGTCGATTTTAAATGATCATTTCCGGCACTAACTAATTGGCCTAAATTAGAACTTGACCCGAAATGCATAATTTGAGGATGTACGCACTTGGTTGAATTTTGAAAAAATTTTCTCGCTCAATTAACCCCTCAAAGCTCTTGGAAAATGAGCACTCATCCTTTTAAGCAAAGAACGACATATGAGAGGACAATTATTCTGAAGACATCTTTGCGTACTGTCAGCTTAATTCCTAGAAGTCATTTTACACACCATATGAGTTCCAGTAGCCACAGGTTGAATATTTTTCAGCAATGTAACAAATTATGGTCGTACAGGTCAAATTCTTTAACTACACCTGTCCCTCTGTCTTGCATTCTCCACAGTATGAAAACATGCAGTCGAAGTATCGCACTTGCTTTGTTAAATAATTGTGAGATTAATCCATCGGTCGTGGTATGAGCCCAGAAGTACACGGAGGGAATTTTCATAGGGCTGCTGTCCGACCAGTAATCAAAAATTCAGTTTTTATGGCTACTTAATCAAAGGGAAATGACGGAACGACCCAGTTAATATTTGCTAATTTCATTATTGATTGTAACAATTGACGATCTATTTAAGTTGAATATTGATCATTAGTTTAACCCATCACGGTCAACGTGTTACGAGCACCTGCGTTAACGTAAAATTGCAACAAACGGAAACAAGGTCAAATCGAACTCATAAAACTATTAAACTATTTAAAATTTAACTAACTATTTAAAATTTAACTTCCATTCTCAAATAATATTTGCACGTCAATTCCAAGTTGTTGATCAGAAAAATACTCTTTCGGATGCCGGGCAGAATCTCATTGTAAAAACAAAGGCGTTAAAGCAATTTGACGCGGGAGGTTTTCGTGCTGAAGCTTATCGATCACAGAGCTTTCCCGACAAAAGAACATGCCTAACATCTACACATCTCTCAACTAAACATGAAAGGTAAAGAAACCACTGTCCTACCACGCTCTCAATCTGTTGCATTCATTAGCTCTGAGTAACTCAGCTGTCGTCTACACGAGTGTCGTCTAGATCCAGTGTTAGGCTTCATGGAGCGCTGTTGGGTGAGAAATTACCCTGAGCATCGTAAAGTGCAGTGAAGACATAGCTATGTATATGTTATGCCTGTTCAATTGCATAAATTTCCCGAGCTTCTCAGTTTATCCTGAATTGTTCCTTCTCTATCCTCTGGGAAAATGTCTTTGCAATAGAAACGCAGCCCCAAACTTACTACCATACGAGTGCTGTTAAATTGCAACACAATGCATTGTCTCACGTCACGAAATTAAAATGTACATGACAAGTAGACGACAGCAAGCGCTGTGGAATTGCAGGACAAAGCTAGATTATACAATCCGAAATAGAAATTTACTTGATATTTATGCTAAAGTATAAGATGTTATCTCAGTTCTCATGTGGATGAGGTGAAAGTAAATGACATCAATGGCAGGGCGAACAATTTTCGTGTGGTTTGTAATGAAAAACTACATGTGCTTTTGGAAAATAACAATAATAAGCCAAATGAATGAAGCAATTTGATCATTGTGCAATCTAAAATAGGTAAAAATTTTGCATAGTCAAACCTTAACGAATGATTATTACAATCTTTCTCATGCATTACGTTAGTAGCAGTCAATTCTCCAAACTAAATCATGCTCTGAGAATTCAGAAAAATGTTGTTCTAATTTGAGTTCAGCGACATTTCATAAAATATTTCTATTTAATTAGTGCATCATTCGTACTGCAGTTTATTTTAAATCCAACTAGGGCCGCGTCAAATGCCACTCTAACAGAAAATATTATGCTGCAGTGACGCACATGTCCATTCTACCAAAGAGTTTATCCTTTGTACGCTGGTAAAATTTACAGACCGATGCTCTAAGCCTTACAATCCAACTCGGGCTTTTACAGGAGCGAACAAAGCGATTTGAGTAGATGTTGATGGAGGTTATTATTAATTATGTCTATCGCACGAGTACTAGGCTTCTTAAACACAACAAAGGCGATTTAGAGAGAGCGAAGAGACGAGGTCATTTATTATGAACTGTAGAAAACGGCGCATCTTTGCACAAAGTGTGTGAACACCCTGTGCGAGTGCGAGTGTGTGTGAACACCCAGAACACCCTGTGCGAGTGCGTAGAAATGACCCGTAGAAAATGGGGAATCTATGCGCACAGTAGGTTTTGAAACGGAAATCTATGCGCTGAAAATCCAGTGCATAGATACAGCTGGGCTGAAAGAACGAGAAAAAATGTTAAAAAGAGCATAAGCGGAAAAAGGGACTGAAGCAAAATGAGCTCAAAAGATAGAAGTCTCGAAGACATTTTACAGCTGAAGTAACCTTCCATGGAGGTCTTCCAACGTAATTAAAGACGAGAACGGGAACACAGGCTTGAAATTAATTGCTAAAAAATCTTCTTTCAGCGAGAGCAGAGCTCGCAAAACCCACGCTTTTACCAAAGCCTCGCTACTTTTTTTGTCAACGAGGTCCCATAGTTGCCAAAATAGACCGTAAAAACTACTATACCTGAACTGAATAACTCCATCGGAGGAATGCAGGTCTTCGCCATGGGATTTCTTTTATTGAGAATCAAACAAGAAAGATTAGATTATAGGTTAGTTTGAACCTCCCTAACCGCAACAAAGGTGTTCTCACGGGAGAAAAAAGAAAGTCCTCATCTTGTATAGAGTTGAGATTACGAGAAATTTTCGCGCAAACAAAATCACCGAAAGAAGTTAATACAACGAGATACAAGTTGGATAAGAAAGCAATAGGTTGTGAAAAATAGGACAGCAGTGAACTAAAGAAAGATGATCCGTAACAACGCAGAAAAAATTCGTTTGTATAGTATAGGTTAGATATGCATTTTAAGCATGCCTAACACCGAAAAAGGTGTTCTAAAGAGAGGCAGGAGGATCGCATTATTTTGAGTAGAATTTAGGGAGTGGGGAATTTATGCACACGGTGTGTTTCCACACAAGATCCTCTGCTCGTAGAAACAGTTATTTTATTAAAGACGTCTATAAAACAGTATAAAAGTTGAAGGAAAAAAGTAGTAAGTGCTGGAAAACAGGACAGCAGTGAACTGAAAAATGATTGTCAGTAACGAGACTAAAAGTAAATTCTATTTCAACGAAAAATAACTACGTAACCTTCACGTTGGGACCTCGCATCCTGCCCTCTGGTACGCTTATTCTCAAAGACGCAATAGTTGCAGCCCCTTGAGTGAATCAATTGAGAAATCAATTAAGTCCTGAAATAAACTTCTTTTCATCTCACGTCGAGAGAATTTCAATTAGAACTACTGATGAACGTTTTTTTTACCATTTTAATGTACGAAACTAATGATTTGTTTGATGTACTGCAGTTGAGAAACGTGACAGACTTTGAACTATGGATAATTTCGTCGCATAACGTTGTGCGCGATTTCCATACGAGTTCTGACCTAATTTGAAAGCATTTACCAGCGTCCGCACTGTCTCTAGTATTGTGACATGACCGATACATAGAACTTAAATTTTCTACTAACTTTATTCAAGACTTCACATAAATTACTTTAAATATAAGCCAATTTTTATACCTGGCCAGTCGCAATATTATCTCAGAAATCAGTAACTGTTTTCAGTAAGTATAATTTTCGAATCCAGTCATCTTTAAGTTTATGTGCAATTTCCACCGCACACTTCGATAATACGAGTGGGAATCGGACGAGGCTATTCAATTTGAACAACTCAATAAATTTACGAGACCCCGCTTTGCAAATAAATAGATTAGATTAGATTAGATTATAAGTTAATTTAAGCCTCCTAACCGCTTCAAAAAAGAGCGTATCGAAGAGAGGAAGGAGGAAGGCACCATTTAGTATGGAGATAAGAGAATGAGGAATCTATGCAGAAGGGGCATGAAAACAGTAAGTTAAGAAAGAAGTTCATGAAATAAGATAAAAGTTGAAGAAGAATGTCAGAGGTGGTGAAAAACAGGACAGTAACAGTTGTGAACCAAAAAAAAGTGGTCCTTAACATAAGAAAAAAACATTATATTTCAACAAAAAGAAGGCCTACCTAACTATCAGCACGGGCCCTCACAGTGTCCCCCTGGGAGCGCTAATTCCCATAGATACATTATTTTATCCCCCTGAGGGTTGCAAATAAATAGACGTGAACCATCGCTCATAAGGACTTGTACACGAAAAGCATTCCCAAAGCCTCTGAAGATGTTGCTTCGCTCTTCGAAATTTTAACTAGCACTAAAACATTTCACAGGATAATGCGCTTCCACGTCGCCTTAGGGCAAATTCTCTTCTGGACATAAACAATCACGGTTGCAGGGACCCGAATTTTTGGATCCATCTTATACCTCTCTGCTATAGGACCAGACCGCTCTTGCACACGGTTTGCTTGTTAAGACGGTAACTCGCAAGTATTTAGTGGACAGCTGTTCCCTCTAGAGTGCATTTGTTAGCTAATAATTTCTGTGCTTCTGGTGCTTTCAGCCTCCGCGACCAGCGCAAGCTGAAAAACTGCCTCGTAGAGAGGCGGCGGAGCATCACATTGCCGCAAATTAATTTCGACTTGAAAAAGTCCGCTTAGCGATGATCTTTAAAGCTTCCAGGCGTCGCGTGTTACACAATACGAACCAAAGTCTTGCAAAGCGACACACTATTCATTTCGCAAGAATTAACCCGCAAAACAGACCATTCAATTTTAGTTTATTTATGCTCAGATGAGGCATTTTCACTTTAGGAGCCAAAACTCATCTTTTTTTTTTTTTGAGCCGTTGTTGCGGTAAATTCTCAACAAAGAACTGCTCTATAAATTCTAACTGTGCATTTTATTCTTACAGATTAGTGGAATATTTACGCAGTTACCGACCTTTTTTTTTTATTCGTTTTCCGAACAGATGCGCCAAAAAGAATCAGGACGGATTGAAAAGGGGCAAACCAAGAGACAATAAGTAAGTATTTTCCAAATGTTTTTGTACGTTCGTGCTCTCCGCTGAATGCTGCAGCCCGCCCTTATAACAACACATTCACATGTCGCTAAGTTGCTTTAAACGATCGAAGAAATTTTAAACTCGTGGACAACTCCACTTTATTTGTGGTATATTTTGTTGCACAAGCAGATACCTGATAGTGAACCATCTGCATGGCTTGACAATTATGTCACTCCGGTTGACCATCCATTGGCGAAAAATGCCAAGTTTACAAGTACTGTCAATCGTTGAACAGGTTACCTTTAAGAATTATTGTCCAAAGTACAAAGAGTCTGCTGAGAATTACCATTTATTGTGAATACTTCACTCAAAGGTGTCAAATGACAAAGGCAGTTCATTCTGTGTTGTCAAATGATATAGACAGTTCATTCTGTGTTGTTAAATGATAAAGGCAGTTAATTCCGTGTGGTCAAACAATGCAGGTAGTTCACTCAGTGTTGCCACATGATGCAGGCAGTTCACTCAGTGTTGTCAAATGATGCAGGTAGTTCATTCTGTGTTGTCAAATGATACAAATAGTTCACTCAGCGTCGTCTAAGGTTGCAAGTTGTTCATTCTGAATCGTCAAAATAATGATGCAGATAGTATTTGACGACACTCCGTGTCGTCAAATGATGCGAGTAGTTATATCATTAGACGACACATCCCTTGTTCAGTGTAGCCAAATATCACCGACGGTTCCCTCAGTGCAGGCAAATATTGCATGAGGCCACTCTCGGTAGTTCTGAAACTCAAGCCCGGAAGAAGAAGCGGCAAGACCAAAACTTCGTCCGTGAGAAGGAAGTCGAATGCTTTAATGAGAGGCGTCTCTTTTCGGGATCTGAGTGAGGTGCATGAGACGCCCTCGTCATATTGCCGCAAAATTCTTCGTTGAACTTCCTTGTGTCACCCAAAAATTGTTAAACAAGTACGACGTGGAAACTTTTTCAGCGGCAACGGATTCTTTTTTCGTGTAAGAAGGCTCCACACCTCCCACATGCTAATGAAACATGAATTGAGACAAAAATTGAAACTCGTTTCTTCTTGAATTGGATCCACGCCGAACATAGATAATTGCTACGCTAAAAAGGATGAACTTGTGGCGTTTTTGAGAGATGATTTACGAGATCCATTTTCTGTAGTTTAGTCTTCGATCACAAGTTCGGCTTTGCGCTTATTTTCTTAGCACTGCTGCCTGCAGTGCAGGGAGAAGTTTTTCAGGCAAATATAAAAACTTGGATTTGCATCAAATCACAAACGATTAATGATGAAACCAAGAAAAAATACGAATTAAAATATTGGAATAACATCATTTATTCGTCTTGTTAATGGAAATTAAAGACTAGATTCGATGTTAGTTTAGGCCTCCCTAACCGCAAAAAAAGGCGTTCCATGGAGTTGAAGAAGAAAAGCCCCATTTAGTTTAAAGTTAAAGAAACGGGGAATCTATGCACAAGGTGCATAAAATAGTAAGTTGAGAGAGAAGTTTATGAAACAAGAAAAAAGTTGATGAAGTAAGTAGTAAGGGCTTAGAACAGGACAGTTGCAAACTGAAAAAAACACGGTTCGTAGCAAAAAAACTTATTTCAACAAAAGGAAAGCCTACCTGAATTTTAGCTCGGGACATCATATATTCCTGTGGAAATCAAAGCTATTTTAAAAATTACAAATTTTATTTCGAAATATTAATTACATACTTCTAGTGTGCGAATGCCATCATTCAGGCAACAGGACGCTAGAAGAAGAGCGGTTCTGCAAACATGGTTAAATTCTTATACATTTGGATCCCGAGATATGAAAAGATTTTATGTAGAAGGAAGCAAAACTGCTTCAACAGAGGTAATGATATGGCCCATGTCGTGTAGGTAATATACAGTTAAATAATATACAGAGCAGGGCTCCAAAGTCTAATCGTTCGAGTAAAAGGGGAACTTTCTCTTCTCAGACCACCAGTATTATGCCCATGAAACCGAACAGTGCAAATAAAATCATAAACATTAATTTTTAAACGACTACCCTATACAAATTATTCTATAGCACTTAATGGCAAAGGAACTGAAAAAATGAAACAGACCTAGTTCTTCACAGCATTTTGAAGATTAATATCCAGAGCAATCACAATAACATTTCTTGGTTTTCCCCCATTTCGGGAGGGTTAGAAAATGCTGCTAACTATTCTCTCATTCCTCTGCTACCAAATTTTACATGCAAACATTCACCATGAATTTTTCAGTGTAATAAATTCCCCCCTCCATTCCATCCTCACGTTACTGGTTTTCCGTCCCAAGATCACTGGCTAGGCAAGCAACAGTCTCAAAAATTTACTGCGCTGCTCTCATTTTTTATTCACGGGATTTCAAATGCACACACTAGAAGTACGCACAGATGAACTCAGTGTGCGTACTCTTCACAGTCTGCGTACCATGAAGTCCCTCTTTTCTCTTCTCACATTCACCATCTTCTCGGTGTTCAGCTTACCGCTGTAGCTACAGGCCCTCGTATTCAAATGCAAAGGGAAGATTTAGATTTACGTGTGGAGTGAGCAGTGATGAATTGATGGTGCTGTGAGCTAACGAACACAACCAAACAATAAGAGCAGCATCGGGTACGGTGAAACAATGCATGGCATAAGACGTCGTTTTCTGAAAGGAATGATGTTAAACTGGAATCAAAGATGCGAGACTGAATTGTTTGTGCCGCAAAAGTAATAGCAGGCGTATAAGTGAAATTGACATCACTTCCATTTCAAACCCTTAAAATATAATTTGAATGATAAAAACGTTCGGAAAGCAATAATATCTCACGTGGTTAGTTGATAATTTTAACCATGTGGGGGGGGCCGTGTTTATAAGTAGTGTTCTAAACAAGCTTCCAGTGGGTTGTGAATACTAACGGAGATATTAATAATTGCAGATATTCTGAGGAGCCGGTAAACAATAACTTGTTATAACCATTTCGTGGTTACAAATAAAATATTCATTGCCCGTTTTATTGAAACTGGCGCCTGCGTGAGAGTGCCGCGAATGACCGAGCTCGACGAAACAATAAGAGAGCATCGAACAATGTTGATTGAAATGAGCAAATCCAGACTGGAAAAGCCATTCTGATACCCACTTATCTATATTATATTGCGGTCGAATTCATACTGGAGAATGTAAATCGATGACCGTTAATTTCCAATGCTTTAAATGTATCAATACTGGTATATATAACATTACAGCCTTTGATTCAAAATACATAAGTGAAACCAGTATTTGGAATGATTAAGCATACACCATCAGAATCCATACTTGAAACGTATCACGACAAAAAAGCTGTGTACAATATTTGTGTTTAATCACTTGCTCAGCGATTTCATTCAACATTGAAAAAGCTGGCGTCTGGTAAATGGATTAGATTAGATTATATTTGTTTGAGCCTCCCTAACTGCTAAAAATATGAGCGTTTCGAAGAGAGGAAGGAGGAAGGCACCATTTATAGTATGGAAATAGGAACGCGGAATCTATGCAGAAGGGGCGTATAAACAGTAAGTTGAGAAAGAAGTTCATGAAACAAGATAAAAGTTGAAGACGGAAGTAATAGGTGCTGAAAAAGTAGGACAGCATTAAACTGAAAAAAGGTGGTCCTAAACATAAAAAGAACATTTTATTTCAACAAAAAGAAGGCCTACCTAACTCTTAGCTTCGGTTCCCCCCCCCATTTTCCCCCCGGGAGTGTAAATTCCCTTAGAAACAATAGTTGTATTCCCCTGAGAAGTCTGGTAAAAGGAATACTCTACACAACGAAAGGCTGGATGACTAACGGCAAAGTACAGTATACACTTGTTTTCAGGTCCTAAAGCTTCACAGCGATTCGATGAAGAAACTTTAACAAAGCAACGCAGTTTCAAACCCTCCAGCGAGTCTTGCTAGCATCAGCTCACATACATGGATGTTTGAAAACTGCTAAGAAAAAGCTGGTCAAATTACTCGAACTAAAAAACTATTTTTTTTATCTGCGCGGAGCTCCCTTTTTAATTGGAAAATAACAGTGAAAGTCTTCCCCGTCTCCGGACGGGATCCCCACGCAGCTGAAGCAAAGGCGAGAAGGCAAAAAAACCTGCGGGCATCATTTAACCTCAACAAATTGTTAGTAAAATTGAAATTCTGCCGCGATTTCTCGAACGAATGAGTTATTGATGCAAAGTAGGCTATGTTCGCTGCAGGTCTCGCCTCTGACAAGACGCGTGGCAAGTCTCGTCTCAGCTCCGACGCAGGAGCGAGACGCGTGGGAAGTCTCGTCTCAGCTCTGACGCAGGGACGAGACGCGTGGCAAGTCTTGTCTCAGCTCCGACGCCGGGCGAGACGCGTGGCAAGTCTCGTCTCAGCTCTGACGCCGGGGCGAGACTCGTGGCAAGTCTCGTCTCAGCTATTGGCAGCCCATTTTTCCTATCCTTTTCTCATGTTATTTCCTAACGAGTCCTTTTCAAAGAAGAAATTTGGGTAATTGCTCTTAATTCGCCAGTTGCAGTAATTTTCGTGGGGTAATAATTAAGGATTGAGTGATTCGGAATCGTAGCCTAAGCTTAAATTAACCTTTCGAATACGGTTGGAATTGAACACTTTGCTCTGAAATTTTTTCGTTTGCGGCTGCGCCAAAGCATGTGAGCCGCTCAGTACGGCTCCATGTTTGGCAATCCTGAGAAAAGAAGAAATTTCACTTCGGGCTAAAAAAGGAACAAATGGAAGCTAATCTTATGAATGTTTTACATCGGGAAATGAGAGAAAACATTTATATTGGGATGAGCTGCCAAACATGGTTTGGCATTTTTCAATAAATTTTTATCTCGGGAAATATGGGAAAATAAATGGTTGGCATGAGTTGATAAACAAGGTTGTAGCTTATTTCACAGAATTTTACCTCGTTAAATGATGAAACACTATAAAAGTAGGGATGACCTGATACATAAGGTTGTAGCTTATTTTCTTTTTTGATCAAGAAAATTACGCCGTCGGTTTGATTTTGGGACTTCATCAAGGAACAGCCGCTGCCGAACGAGTTTGCCGATATATTTTTGCTGAAGTGCTTGAAGTGCTAACAATTAATTGCATCGTTGTCGTTAAAATGCGTGCAGCAAAGACTTAAAATCAAGTGCTTCGCTTCATCGGAGAGTGACAGCACAGCAGTGGTATCAAGAGGCGTTCAAGCCAAGCATTTGAACATGGTAATTAGTCAGTCCTTCAGGAGGACATGTTAATGACTCATGGATTGTAAGGTGAATACGCACGGGTAAGTGCAATCAGATAAAAAGCTGCAAACACACTTCCTCAGATTATTTATACATCATTTTTTTCGAAATAACATATTACTTCTTTTGCACGTTATCAAAATTGAATTCGCACACTCGCCTGTATATGCAGTCGATTTGGAAATTTCGTGCGATTTCGGAGAATGATGCTCAAAAAATAAATCTTCACCAGAGATCCGTGAAAAAGAAAATTGTTCATTCGTAAGTGCACATAATCTACGCTAGACCCGCACACAATAAGCTTTCACTTTTAGAAAAAAACTCAAGCATGTAGGTTAAATTGTACATACTGGAATACAATATTACAGTACATTAGCCTGTTTTGAATGATTTCATTCGCAGGGCGTAGGAAATGTTCTATTTATGCTCGCACACTCATACTCTGATATCTCTTAAGCTGAGAACATTTCATAATACTGTGAGTACATATTTTTCACCATGTGCAGTACATCTTTTTTCTGCCGAGCACTATAATAAATTTCGCTGCGATGCAAATTCAAATTGAGAATTTTGCTTTCTTTCCATGCTTACCCAGCAGCCTTTCGGGCAAGCAGTATTACTTTTATGTAATTTTATGTATTAATGTATGTAATTATATTATTACTTTATTATATGTATATATATTTTTAATTTTAATACGGGCAGTATTAGGTTTCCCGGTAATTTTACATTTTAAATTTTATTTTTAAAGACGAAATTTCAACCGCAAAACGCTGCAGAGAAAAACACTTTCTGAGTTTTATCCAATGTCATTTCATTAGTTTCATTATGCATTACGAATAGACAAAACTGATTGAAAGAGGGTCGTAAAGTAAGTCAAAATAAAACACGATATAAGCAAGTGCTTAGTGAAAGGTCAACAGTGAACAAAAAATAACATGGTCAATAAAAAAGGAAAAATGAATCATTTCAACAACAGGAAGACCTTCCTAAACTCCTGCTCAAATTGAGGTAGCGTTAATTCCTAGAAATACAATTATTTAATCCGACTGAGAGGGTCCAATGAGAAATCAATGAAGTCCTGAAATTAACTTCTTTTTCGCTTGGTGCCAATTGATTTTCAATTAAATGCTCATCGTAGCCGAGTGGTTAATGAATCCGTCCTTCCGTGAAGGCGTCGAGGGTTCGAATCCCGGCGCTGTGTGTCGGCTTTCTCCGTTGGGTATAGGGGAAAACTCAAAGCACAATACCCCACTCTACCCAGGTGTCAGAAATGGGAACCGGTCTTGACCGGGGGAAACTGTCATGGCGTCTTGGTGTTAGTTATAAGGCATTTGAAAAACCAATGTACGAGGCGATATGTATCAGGCTTGATTGGAAATAAAGCATCCCTAGATGCCGATGTTTGTTGTTAAAAGTATATACTGGTGCCCGCTGTGCGATACTTTAGGCGTACGAAACTAATAGCTTATTTGAAATTAGAGTACTTGATATACGTTGAACTATAAATAAAATGTGAACACAAAGTTCATAAAGATTATCATTGCAGCCCTGATAAAATTAATCGAATAGATGTGCATCTTGAGATCTCTCACCATCCTAGGGAGCGCTAACTCACATGGATACGAAAATTGAATCCCCAGATGGCTCCAACAGTAAAATCATACAGAAAATTTCCACGACCAAATATTGCGTTTAAACTGAAAAGAAATCTTATCACATGCGCAGAACGTATTTTTTACACAATCTGATCCCACACAAGCACCGAAACGCTCCCAAATGACCAGGAATAAAGGATATAGCGAGGCGGAAATCATGGTTTAGACGTTCTGATTCTGTAACCATCACCCGAATCGCCTCTGATGCACCTCGAGACGGTCGTGGTGAGGTCAGATACGCTAAGTGAGCACGTCTGGCGCAAGCCCTACATAGCTGCTAGCTTGAGCAACACAGAGGTCTCGGAAGGAAAGTTTTCGTAATGAAATGGGAGTCCTGACCGCAAGCCCCCACGGATAATTTTGTTTCTCTCCAACGCAAGACTCGGCTCCAGTCCTCTCTACTCATTGCGTTGTGGTAGTTCATTTTACTGTTTTAGTGAACTGTGGCTTGTCTAAGTTAATGCAATAATCACGTTTACGCGGTGGTAACGGTCAGTTTCGTTATGTTGGAAGAAGTAGAATTTAAAAGCCCTCTTTTCGGCTTGATCGCATTTTTATCCTTTTCAAAAAATGGGAGAAATATCACTGCGCGGTAAACTATTTAACCTGTACGTTATTATCTAATTTAAATAAATGTTTGGAAATATTTGAAACGCTATTCAGCGAGACTGGGACGTTAATGAGTAATTTATAATTTACCTAGTGGCTAACATATGTACCACTACGCAGTCAATGTGTTGACAGAAATTGCGGCTGCGTTGCTGGATGTTGAACTTGTATGGAAGAAAACAATTTACCTGCGAATTACGTGTGGAAAAGAAGTCGTGAAATTTTTTGGTCGTAGACGTGGCATTTTAAATTTAAGAGAATGCTTGAACGTATAAATTTTCAATTTAAAGTCATTCAAAGTAATAAATTAAGGAAAAAACTGCTTAGTGGTTAGGGAACTTTGCAAAAATATATTCATCAAGTTCAAATATTCCAATAGTAAGTCAGCAATACATGTATGCATGTTCAATTAAAATAAAAGGTGTAGGTTTGTCTCGCAGCTAGTAGTGTAAAATGAATTAATCATCAGTTTCTTCAAAAAAAAACAGTCTATGAGTTGGAATAAATGTTTTGGAAGACCATTTGACGCCATAAGGCCTGAAAAAAACTAAGGAAAAATCACTAACTTGACTTCAACGCCCTACCCTACAAGTCAGCACGATAAAATTAACTCGTACTGCGGTATTTCCCTATGTGAAAAACTGTGGGTGACTACGATTATCCTCTGCATCAGCTTATAGTTTAGAATTTCGGAAAAATTTTCGTCGTCGTACCGGTCCAACTTCGGCAACGTCAGTTCACATAAGCCACTTGAGATAAACGCTACGTCACTTAAAGTTTGCCTAATTCAAAGCTTGACTAGCTCTGAAAGATTAATCCACCTACGTTGATTTCAGAGACGCAACTTTTAGTAACTGTAAATCAATCACATTGGTTCCCACAACAGGGTTTTACAAACCCTATCCTGTTCTGCAAATAGAGGATTGCACAGTTCTTGCGCTGAAATCAACGAGCAAATAGTGATGCCTCAAGTTAAGTTAAGTATTATAACAGAAATATTCCACCCACAAATCGAGTCAATCAAACACTTTCGAGTTCTCGTTTGCGTTTCAGCATGACGTGAAAAATTTTTGGTTGTGTGTGAAATGAAGTTAGACGTGAAAGATTTGAGCGAAGATAACAAACCTAAATGATGTTTGTTCATACCAGTCGGGCAAAATGCACGATTTTTTCAGAGGACCCCTATTCGGCCGTAAAAGTCGTAAGTAATTAATGGTTTCTTTTGAGATGTTCCCGCTTGGATTTGAATACAATATCGAATAAATAACACTCTGTTTTAAATTTTTAATTCTTCGTTGAACGTAACTCGAAGGTTCAGTTCCAGTGAATTTGAAATTTCTTTACTCAATACTTCAATGAAACTATTTCAAAATAATCATATTTTTTCAGTATTCTTTGTAGTATTCGAAAAATATTTCATTCACTGAAATTGGGAAATTGATTGGAAAAATAAGAAAGCGAAGAGCTCTCATCAATATTCAAGACCATTAATAGAATAAAACAAGTTCCGTGAAGTTAACGCTGCCTCGGCAGCAAACTTAATGCAAGAAGAGAATCTGATCCAGAAAAATTGATGAGATTTACGACACTTCTTTTCGTCACACGAGTGTTGTCACTTTTTCCTGCTGAGGAATATCAATATTATCAGATTTGTAAATGCTGCTGAAAAATGTTTCAAATTTTCG
Source organism: Platorchestia sp. MABIK (assembly GCA_014220935.1). NCBI lineage: Eukaryota > Metazoa > Arthropoda > Malacostraca > Amphipoda > Talitridae > Platorchestia > Platorchestia sp. MABIK. Next base: position 37,072 of record JACJUY010004258.1, on the reverse strand, counting down.
TGTTCACGAGATTGCGATGTGAATGCTACGAAAAGAAAAGAAGTGTCTCGGAGTTCCGAAGATCAGGGGATGACAAAGGATTAGATTGAAGTTCGATGTGGGACGGTATTGGATTCAGATGGAGTGAGTGGCAGGCTCATGAATAACGGAAATAATTAGGGAATTCTGTTGCTGTAAATTGGATAACAGAAGAATAACGTCTAAATTAAAACTGAATGCTGATATAGATTATTCTCCACAGCGAGGATCGAGTTATTTAGAGCACTTTAGAAAATTTAAATGATTCAAAATACTCGCGGGTAGAATTTGTTGGACTGCACTCGAGCCAATATTTTGGAACTTTTTTCGACAGAGGAAGTTAGACGATTCAAACTCAAAACGGAAAGCCTGAAAAGAAAAGCAAATTGGATAGCAGAAGATGGTTTGATTTCACAAAATAGAGAGGTGATAGAGAGGTCTACGCAGCAAAAATGGCGTAAACTCGAGCCGATCATTAATATCAATGCCGAACCAAAGTGTTTCAGCAATTTTTTACGTATAACAGACGAAGCAGAGCTACGCAGTTCGCACTTGTCATCGTTTCTCGTGGGTTTAAAGAGAAGAGAAGAGAAGCTACATTTTCCCGCTATTGGAAAACCCCACATTACTCATTTCAAAACACAAAAGAGCACAGTCCGCCGAGGTGAACCTCCACGAAAGTACATAATATCTGCCGGCTCTTCTAGCTTCGACGGAGAGAAGGCCGGATATATCAAATTGAACCCAACGTGAAATTCATGTTCAGTCTAAAAACATCGCTTGAAAAGTCAGACAGTGAATATATCAAGCCAAGTTTCCAATTTTTGAGAACCTCGTCTTGTCTATCAACATGTACGTGTCTGTATACAAAGTTTGAGGAATTTCTATAGTTTGAATATGGTTTATCCCTCGTATTTACTATTAACTTGTACCTGATTCGATGCAAATGGCCATCCTCCCGAAAAACGAGCACTCTTGATTGATTTGTGATTTAATGACAGACAATTAGGAGAGTGAGAGCGAGAGGACGGACGATACCTCTTTGTTAGCTAAGAATCTCTTCCAAGCCATGAGCGGTATCCAAACATGAAGGCAATTAAGGTAAGATTAAACAATAGTGCTTGAAATCAAGCATCACGTGGACCATATCAAGAAGATAGTGAACTAATTCTCCATCGCGAAGGGTAAACAGTTCGACGGCGCTTGCGGAGCCACATAAATGGTAGTTACAATCTCAAAATGAAGCTCTATTCAAAAAACAATTATCAATGTGAAACAAACAGTCATAGATGGGATCAATGGCACGATTGATGCAGCAAAATTTGTTAGCAATGCTTAATAATCGAAAAGAAAAGACATTTTACATTATCTCGTTAACTTTATAATAATAAATGACTATAATAAATGAAAAAAATCATTTGACTATTCTGTTTCAAGTAACTCACATGATCTATGAAAACCAACGTTAAGAAAACCCCGGAAGATATATACACAAGACAGCATGACTTCGTATTGAAAATAGCTGTTTGGAAAATTTCGAGAATCATCAATAGACCTAGTCTTCCCCTCTGTGTTTCGTTGACAACTACCCTTGTACCACTCCTGCATTACTTGTTTCTCTCACAACTGCACCAAAGGAATAAAACACACGAAATCCACCGGTAATTGTGATATGAAAGATTGAATGGGAAAGGTTTTTCTATGCATCTACCGTTAATTAGCAGCCTCCACAAATATATATTTACGTTGCATAAAATCAAATCATAAGTTGGTCGTTGAGCAGGTAGCCTGAGAGGGAGGAATTCCACGTAGCTGCAAATGAGTCGCAAAAGCTTCCAGCCGAGAGAATTAATTCAGTTTCTCGCAGTACAAAAACGATGTACTCGCTAATGAGCAGCTGAGCGGGAGGGAACTACGAAGAGGCCAAAGCTATGAAAATGTTCCTGTATTGCGCAAAAATTTGGAGTGAACTCGCTTGTGCGAATGTTCCGATACACCCAGGCTTCGCTAGCATGTGGAAATGTAGTGGGAAGTCACATAGGTTTAATTACATCAGATCAAATGAATAGTATAATGGCTTCCCTGATTTTATCATTCCCTACCTTGATTTTATTTTTCTCAAATGAAAGCTCTTCATGTGAAATGCAATAAATCTCAGCTTCATGTACTGTCTGTAACTTAATATTAAAAGATCGTATACAAGTAATAGAGGATCAGCATATCAGAACAGAACTTAAACCATGTAATATTAATATGCTTGTGTTGCATCATTCAAGCCAACATGCAGTGTAAAATTTCCATTTCCTTCATGCATGTAGCAATTGTAATATGTTTTGGCTGCACTAGATTTTAAATTGAACATGATTACCAATAGAAGCGAATTCAAACTTAAACCTGAATCAAAGCGTTCTCCTAAAAAAATCAATTCGAAAAAATAAAAGCAATAATACTTCACACCAATTACGTGAACATGTAAACCTTTTGGAGAAAGATCACCTAATATAACATCGTATTCTCATCTTCAGAGAAATTAAATAGTTGTCTTTGAAAGATTTGCAGATTTGTACATCTGGCTACAAACATATCAAAATACTTGTCTTGGCATGTTCAGATCCTCCGATAAGAATTGCACATCGAAAGGTACAATTCCATTGTAGAGCCAAAAGTAGTATCCTCATCTTTGATGGGATAAAATAAAATGCCATTCATGAAATAGTTTCAGAAGATTTGCAGCATTGTAAATAGTATTAAAATGTATATAAAACAAAAAACAGTTTTCAGATGATTTACATCTATGTATGCCCTGCATGGATGCTCACGGTATGGAAATACGTATTTCCATTCTATTAGATCCTCTGCAAAAATAAACATAAACGCCGATTCGCATGTACTCTCAGCGCTCAATTAACCTCCATGCAACGGTGCTACTGTGGCATGAGATCTACCTCTAGCAAGTACCATAGCGTGAGGCCTACCACACTAGAGCATGAGGTTCACCTCTAGCTGGTACTATAGCGTGAGATCTGTCACACTATAGCATGAGATCTACCTCTAGCAAGTACCATAGCGTGAGGCCTACCACATTATAGCACGAGATCTACCTCTAGCTAGTACTATAGCGTTAGATCTGCCACACTATAGCATGAGATCTACCTCTAGCTGGTACTATAGCGTGAGGTCTACCACACTAGAGCATGAGATCTACCTTAAGCTGGTACTATAGCGTGAGGTCTACCACACTAAAGCATGAGATCTACCTTAAGCTGGTACTATAGCGTGAGGTCTACCACACTATAGCATGAGATCTACCTCTAGCTGGTACTATAGCGTGAGGTCTACCACACTATAGCATGAGGTCTACCTCTAGCTGGTACTATAGCGTGAGGTCTACCCCATTAGAGCATGAGATCTACCTCGAGCTTGTACTATAGCGTGAGGTCTGCCACATTATAGCTTGAGATCTACCTCAAGCTAGTACCATAGCATGAGGTTAGGTTAGGTCACTAATGGATATAACTTATTTTCACACATTTAATTTAGCGGTAAACTCTTCATTCGTACAACTCAAACTGAACCTGGGTGGGCGATATATGGCGGTAGACCTCACGCTACAGCAGCACCGATGCATCTCTCATGTGAAATACTGCCTGCGCAGTAAAAGCGGTGGGTAAATTGCACGTCTCAGGCTAACCTCTTTTTTTATCAAATGGTAAATTGCGTTCGTCTTGCGGCAAAAAAAATGGATAAGGAGGTCATTGAACATCATGCAGGTGCAAAAACTAGAAAAGTGCCTTAAATTATCAGACGATTTATCGGTATTTCTGGCAATGCCTTGTACTTTTCTGAGCCGTACTCTCTTTTTCCTTCAAGTGCTGAGTTTAAATTAATAGTTTAAATGCATAGTCTTCCCAGCTCACGTATGCAAAATCTGAAGCGTTTAAAACTCTGAGATTAATGTGAAAACATATAAGAAGTAAGCGTGAAAATTGAGCCCTGAGATAGCAACGTTTCTTTAGTCCCTAGTCTTTGTTCTCGTCTGAAAATTAAATAGGAACAGGATTTTTGTGCTGACCGTCGACGCATTTCCATTGACATCTGTGGACTCTGCGCCCTTGTTTTGCGGGGAAAGATTAATTAATGATTTTAGATAAGCTTTAATGGCGCTTACAATCAGGACCTGAAGTGGAACTAGAACGAAAGAAATGACAATAGTTTTCCTGGATAAGCACGCGCGTTCAGAGGCCGAGGGGAGGCCAAATTGCAATTTTTTAAGAATTTTAATTGACAGAGTTCTCAAGATCGACGTTATGAATAGAATTTATGGCACTCCCTGGGCATGGCTTCCAAAATACTTGCTGAGAATGCGCGTCTTTTTCTACTTTTTTGCAGTAGGAAAGACCGTCGATTTTGCCTCAAATGAAAGAGGACATTTTTTATCCCCCCAACGGTCGAAAGAATGAGAACGATTCTCGCTGAGTTCAAGTCACGGATGCCGTAGAATAATTTGCAGCAAGACCCGTAATTTTAGTCTCACAAATTCACAAACAAGCTCAAGAAAGAATAGTAGTACAGTTTTTCTAATGTTTTTCTAAGCCTGCAATTTAAAGTACAGTTGGAGGTAAAAACACGAGTAGAAGCTTTAAAGTTTCGTTCAATTATTAATCAAAAGTAAATTTTTTTCGCGTGGTTACTTGAAAGTAAAGTGTGAAACTATAGTTAAATATTTTGATGGTGCCCATACAGAGCACATATCGCAATTTAGGGCAAATTTCACGGCAAATTACTTCCGTTTACTTGAACTTTTAGAGTGAATTTCTGAAAAATTTTCAAAGTGTTATGACGCATTTCTAATGAGAAATAATTGTAACTTATCTCCCTGCACTACAATATTCATCTTATAACTGGAAATATACATGCTACTGAACCTGAGAATAGTTTAATGAGTTAGTTCAAGCCTCTTTAACCACAACAAAAGTGTTCCCAAAAAAAGGAAGGAAGAAGGAACACATTTAGTGTGGAATCTAGAAAACGGAATCTATTCATAGGGCATTGATTCCAACTGTACTCTCACACTCTGCTCATAGAAACAACAATTTTGAAAATTTTTGTGCAGAAAAATGAAAGAAAAAGAAAAGTCAGAGGCTCTAATGAAAGTTTTATTACGAACTAGAGGCCACTCCGACTCCTCCCTCTAGGTGCCTCCCATCCAGCACACACTTCTACGCCTTAAGAGAACAATTAGAACTAAATTGCAGTTCTGGCAATAGTTTAAATCAAATTTTAAGTCTGAATAAATACACATTGAGCTTAGAATCTTTGTCAATAGAAAAAGCACGGCATTAAAGTGGAAAAATTAGCAGGTTCTTGCTCAGAGGACCAGAACATTAAAAGTCCACAGTTTATCCAGCGCAAGTGTTCCTGGCACACTCCACGCGTACCCAGTCTGGGCCTTCAATGTGGCATTCCGAGAAGCCCCTACACGTCCACGGGCTCCCTCAGGACTGGCAGCCTACAGAGGCGGTGATGAAGCTCAAACGCAGAAAACAGTACAACAATAGAGTAGTACAGCGAGTGATACTGGATCGAAGTACAACCGAACACGTTACGTCACCTAATTGCGCTTGCACGGCACTGAAGACTAGATGAAGTGAACAGTGGCGGGTTGGTGAGGAATCTGACGCTCGAACTTCTTGCGTACTGAGGTCAGCTGCGGTCACGTCTTGATTTAAGTCCAGATTGCTCAATATGCTAGCGTGGATCAGCCATAGATATCTAAATTTTACTTTAATTTTTTAATAAATTTGCATCGACATGTAGAATTTCGTACAAGAGTTCATGAGGCAAGATAAAAATTGAAGAAGAAAGTTATAAGTGTCAAAAAAGAAATAATGAACCGAAAAAGTGTCCCGTAACATCGCTAAAACCAATTTTATTTCAACCAAACGAAGGCCTATCCAACCTTCAGCTCAAGACCTGACATCTTCCTCATCGGAGATTTGATTCCAATAGTTACGTTAGTGGTAGCTCCCTATAGGGGAAAATGACTACATTTTACCTGTCAATCTCCGTGAAAATAGGTATTAATTAAATACCTGAAATACACAGAAAATGAGTACACGAAAGTGAATGTCAGAAAAAATAGGTATTCATTGAACAAATGTCCTCGAAGCATTTCTACGGTGCATGGGACTCATGATCACCTCATTCCAGCGGGAGTTATGAACTTTTCTTCATTATTGATAAAGAAGTTTTACAATTTTACTGCCCCACTTAACTATATTTGTCATTCAGGTCGGCTGGTTCCAATTACAGCAGCACGACTATTAAGCCGTGAGTTTTTGTCGACTATAATTTCAGTGCAAGAGTAGAGATCTCTCTGGAGCAGCAAAGTCTTCGTAATTGAAGACCGATTAGCTTCAAAATAGGATATAAATTATTGCTTTGGTTTTTCCGTACCTCAAACGTAATTCAACCCAACCAATGCTTGAGAAATTTCGAATATAGTGAAGCAGAACAAGCGAACGGTTGCGCAGCTTTTAACAACAAAATCCTTTACCTTTTCAGGAATGTCATCCTCCTCTGATTGATGTATTCATTTTGTTGAGAGAACTATCAAATTTTCACTTGTGTTAGCGAATCATTGTAGAATTAATGGACAAAAACTTTAACATTAAAAAAAAAGCTAAAGCCTCAGCATTTATAAAAAGAGATGACATAGTTTTTGAAAATAATTGCAAGTCCATAATCTTGAGCATGAAAGCTTTTGTTTTGTAATCAAAAGTGCTTTGTAAGTGATTTGGAGTTAAGTGCTTAGGTTGGTAGAATACATACTTTTATTGGAATATTATAACTTAACAAAATTAATCGCCAACCAAATAATCAACTGAACAGAGAAATAAAACAGAGATCACTTTTGTAATCAAAAGTGTTTTTTTTGTAAGTGCTGTACATAGTTCCAAGTTCACTTCTTTTGTAATATCTTTGACCATCTATGAGGACAAGCTGGAGGCACAATCCGTCTCACATTAGTTCTAATTCTGTACGTGGACTTGATTTTTCTCTAACCATATTTGTTACGGTTAAAATTTTGAAGGAGATTTGTTGTGCGTAATGTTAGATCTGTAAAAGTATGATACATCGAGAACCATCAGTGATGGTTAATTCTTGACGGTTCTAAAATTTACAACAAAGAAAAGCTACAGCCTCAACTCGACACGAAGGCTGGAACACAGAATATTGAGACGCTGAATCTCACAGTTCATCGACCCCACAGAACATTGCTATTATATTGATACTCGGCTGTATACAACCTCGGTCAGTACTACAACCGGTGATGAATTTAACGATCACCATGAAAATATGCTCAGTTCTCCCCACGAAACACGAATTGATGGCGACTTCAATCTCCCATAAGAAGCCCATGTCTCACGACCAAGTCGAGCGCCTCGAAATAAGCACATGGAAATAAGCTCATTCATATCCTACATGTAAATTTTAGGCAACAGCACCTTCTTGGTCCGACAAGACAAATGGTACATTAGACCTCGTTATCGTGTCTTCGGGACATGCACGACTCAGAGATGACAGACAAAATGGGAGATTGCGTACGATAGATTTTGCACTCGCAGTCAATCGCCTCATCGTTGAAGAAAAATTGAAATGCATTCCAAAGTATTAGCGGGTGAACTTCGAACTTTAAATAATGAACTCGGCAGCGTTGCCCTTAATAATCTACTGGAAAACAAAATGTTTCCCACGAAATGTTAACAAGAAAATTCCACGGCTAGCGCAAATTGATCTTTCGGAAGACAATGACTCCATATTAAATAAACTGAGCAATTAATCAAAGAATGGCTTGCAAGTGTATGAAAACATTTGTACATCTGTGGTCTAGCCAATCGCCAGGCCTTTATCCCATTGAAATTTTTTGGAAATGTATAAACCTGCTGTGCTCAAAAACAGTCCAAAGAACCTAACCGATTTGAAAATCATCTGCAAGCGAAACAAGATACCACAAACGGAGGGTCAAAAGTTAGTTTACAGTTTCAATAATAGTGTTTGCCCTGCTATTGCTGATATAGCCAAGCCATTAAAATACTAAAGACTTATTTTTAGTTCTTGCTGAATAAACGTGCCGCATTTATTTCTCTGTGCAGGTGATTATTTGGTTGGCGATTAATTTTGTTAAGTTTTAATATTCTAATACAAGCATGTATTCTACCGACCTAAGCACTTTACTCCAAATCAATGGCCGAAATTTTTCCATTGGATCAAAAACTGAGCTGTGCTAATATTTATATCCAGCCACTGCATCTTTTTACCTTCAGAAATCCTGTAATAAAGTTTCCCACGAAAGCCTTATGGCCCAAGAGGATGCCCTGGATACATATGCAGCGGATCTTCTCTCGATGGATACACGCCACGGCAGAAGAAACAAGGTGGGGGCAAACCAATATTTTTTCGTCGACCGTGTGACAATGCTGACGTCATGGCAACGAACCAATAGCAGCGCTCATATTGCACATGGCAACACTAGAAGCCCCAAATCTGGCACTACTATTGGCCTACTGAAATGTCGCAATAGTGACGTCATTAGGTTTGTTTGAAATAAAACCGTTTTCTTGGCTAGCCGAACAAGAGGAGCTGTATTTTCCCCCACAGAAATGACTCTACCTTCTTCCCTCCACCGTGGTACACGATCAGATTCGATGGGGATGCTATAGGTAGTCGCGCTAAGAGAGTAGCAATTCTCGAACAATTTAGTGACTGGACACAAATAACTCCAGAGGTTTCCCAAGAGAACATTTTTAATTCGCTACTCTTCATCATCTATATCAACGAGTTTGATCTTGGATTCATGGGTAAAATTAAAAATTCGCGAATGACACGGAACTTTTTCGCAAAGCGTTCACCGAGCGAGACTAAGTTGCTTTATTCAAGCTTACCTCAACCGTCGTCTCCAATAGATTGAAATATGGCAAATGATCCTCGATATCGAAAAATGCTCAGTAATGCACATGGGAAGTAATAATGGGCACTTTCTACTTACCATGAATGACATTCCAATTGAAGCAATAGACCAACAAAGAGATTTTGGTACCACTATCGCCTAAGCTCATATACATATATGACAAGTTGGAAAGATGAGAGTAGAATTCTTGAGACCAAGTCAAAGAACATTGTCCTTGACTTGTCCTTTTTTGATACACAAGTCCCGCTGTCTCTATGGTACGCAGAGTTGGTCTTCTACCCTCCCATGAGATATCAGCAAAATGAAGAGAATTCAGGGTGAAACAACGAAAATGGCTGCGGAAGTCCGTAACCTCAGGTACTGCGAGCGATGTTTTCAACACGAGAGCTAACTAAACTCGTTCCTCTTAAACAAAGTAGAATGCCAGGTCAACTTGCTGCGACCTGTAAATATCTTAATGGCCTTAATCATGCTAAGCTGGAAGGGACTTTCGACTCGGAGGACAACCCCGGAACCAAAAATTTCATCTGCAAATTATTGAGAAAAATACCACGACAGCTCAGGCTCTAAATTCCTATCCAGGTTAAATTTTCAGAATCTGGAACGAGCTTCCAGAAAATGTTTTTGTTCGAGAATTAAAAACGTTCATAGTCGCCTTGATCATTATTAGATTTGCAATCTTCCAGTATTAAGAAGGACGAGGATTACCTAGAATTCTTGGAGGGTTTAAGGAAAAACATCTCTGAGTATAATGAGGAAAACATCTGCATGCATAATGAGGAAAAACATCTCTGTGTATAATGAGGAAAAACATCTTTGCGCATAATGAGGAAAACACCTCTTGTGCATAATGAGTAAAAACATTTCGGTGCATAATGGCGAAAAACATCTGCATGCATGACGAGGAAAACATGTGCAAGCACAACTGTTATACATTTACCGGACCATGTTTCTTAAACTCCCTTTATGTAATATAATCCCGATTCCATAATTAATATCTCATCCAATAGCAACGGCAAGAAAGCACAGAGAAGCAAATCTTGAAACATTTCTAATATTTCTAACTATAATAAGAAACTGTACGTGAGACCACACTTCGCACCAACGGCTGGGTTGTGAGAAATTGTGTTAACAATAATCTATAATGATGCTTGTGCGTAGAAACTGATAGCTGTCGATGTAATTTTTTGGTGCGTGAGCGTGACTGGTGTGTGAGTGCGCGGGACTGGGAGAGGAGCGCGGTAATGGGCTACTCGGCTCGTTTTTGTGGCCATAATTCAGTTCCATCCAGCACATTCTCTTCCTTTCCATACTGTTCTCTAGTATATCGTTCGGCATACATTTTACTGACCAGTCATTTCTATTCCATTCAATAGTCTTCTATTCTATCGTACATGATTAAGCTTGCATAAAATAGTATTTACTGACCAGTCATTTTAATTCCAATCTGTACTTGTTAATTTTTGTAAATCATTCATCCAGCACAAAATAGCATTTACTGACTCGTCCATTCTATTACACTTTATACTATTCTATTCTTTTGTACGTCATTCAACCTGTATAAAATAGCATTTACTGACGAGGCCACCGCATAGTGAATGGCCACAATTTCTTTAAGAGACGCTGCAACGCATACAAAGTTTTAGCCTCGTCTCCAGAGCAACTTTGTATTCCCTTTCCGTGTTTCCTGCACCAAAGTCGGACGGGTTCGGAACCGCATTCAAATCGTCAAAGCTTACGAAATCATGCGATTTCATTATTGTATCTTCCCGCATTTTAAACCGAACAGCTGTAGGGTTGTGAGTTATTTGATGTTCTTGCTCACTATTTATGAGATAAAACAGAACGGAAAGTGAAATGAGGATATAACTACATGTCAAAGGGAAGAATGTTCCAATGCAAGAATTGATTTGAGAGCATACATGTACTGATCAGAATGGATTTGCCATTTAAGAGTGAACATCTGCAAAAAATTTTTGTTGTGCATGAGTCGAGTAAGAAACAAAAGGTCACAGATGTTCCCTTCAACACAGAAAACGAATTTTGAATATAATGTTTCTAAACACCTCAAATTACCTTCAGAAAAAAAATTATTCGCATGTTATTAAACGCGTTTCAAGAGATTAAAAAAATCTCAACAGCATATTTTCGAATAAACAAAAGCTTTTCTGTTTGCAGCGATCTCAAGATGAATATCTCAAGACACTTGAGACAATGAGAAGAAACTGAAACACGGCCATCGTTAACGTAAGTGCACCGAGATGTCAATACTACGATCTAAGAGCTTCAAAGAAAAAGCAAAAATGTGAAGTGGGTAAAAATTTCCTTGATAGTCACTGACGAGACACTAAAACAATGTTGCAAGACACTCTAAAATTCAAACCCTTTCAAAGTAGTAAATGAATATTTAAAGGACGACAAATTTCAAGAGAGTAAAGGCACTATTATTTTTCAAAATCTCAAGACACTCTCAAATCCCTCAAATGAATAATTTAGGACTCGTAAATTTAGCAAAAAAAACACGAAAAAGACTGGGGGGTTACGGCGGCACCCTCCGGAGGTGCGTTGTTGCCACCTACGCCAATTTGCGTTGCTTATTAATTAATTAAGAACTCCAGCCGTCCAATTTGTTTGCCGAAACTGTATCGAGAGACCGAACTTACATTATTGGCCGGGGCGATACTCAGTCCGCGGTCATCGTTCACGTATCAGCAGAGAGCACCGAGATGCAACACTACGATTTGGGAACTAGAAAGAAAAGGCAAAAATGTGGAGAAGGCAAAATTTCATTGATTCGCTCTCAAAAATATATTTTCCTCAGCTTTAGGGCTTCATTTTCAATGGATCTTCAGAGTGTTTCAAAATAGATTACGACGCTAAAAGCAGAAAGTAATTTATTTAATCCCAAGTAGGAACACAGAGTCTCATGAGTCTACTTGATCATGATGCAACACGATTGTCTTCGAAAATTATGTCAACCCTGTTGTAATTTCTGATTCCATGCTGTTGCCAGAAATAGCAAGTTTATGAGCACTTCATGACCTCCTCGAAGAGCACAATGCAAATCTTCTGAGAGTTTATCTTCTTAATTAGATGTTAATAACATTGATGAAAAACTGTATTTAACAATAACAAAAACACCATTTATGCAGGTTAGGAAATGAATATCTGCAGGTTGTGGAGTCTGGATGCATAACGACCTGACAAATTTTGTTCAATGTTATTCACTGGGACTTGCGATACATTCATTTGTCTCCACAACTACACAACGCTCAATAGCCACATGAGAACATTTTATTTCTTATAACAGGTAATTAGTGATGTGTTCGTGGATTTGGAGCCGTTTTGTACATTAATCGAGCAAGATCTAGAATAGAGAAAATATAACAGCCCTAACTTTCGATTGACATTTGAAGGTAGAAGACCAACTTTAAACTTCCGACGTTCCCAGAGCTCGAAGGAAAATTTAAAACCTAGTAAAATTCCTCTTCTCTCGTATTTCTGCCAGTAGATTACATCTCAGTTTTTCAATTTTGCCGACCCAGCTTGATTATTTCTCACGAGCTGTTCAGTTCTGTTCTGTCGAATGTGCAAAAATTGAATGCTTTCAGTTGAAATTATGTAATTTCTCCGCTAGTTGATAATTTTCCACACTTTATACGTTATGTGCATTCCAGTAACTGAATTATGTAACGCCATCATGTAAACTAGACAATGATTTCTGAGACAATGATTTTTATCAATGATTTCTGAGTTTGCTTGTATTTCCATCAAACAGAACAAAAATAATTTTTGAACCTCAATGAATAAATGTAGTCGGAGAAAAAGAAGCACCAGTTCCTCTGAGATTACTACTATTATTATTAATATGAGTACATTGGTTCGAGGTTCCCTAGTCACAAAAAAAGGCCATCTTAGAAGAGCGATGAGAGAGGCGCATTTAGTATGGACTGCAGAAAACGTGGAATCTATGCACAAATCGTGTTCCCACGTATGACGCCCTGCGCATGGAAACAATAAGTTAGGAAGATATTGGAATTGAAAATATATAATTATTTATAATTCGGGTACCTTTTTTCGAGCTGTCAAACTTACCTTGCTATCTCTTATAAGAGATGGCCATTTTTATTGCAATCTGTGTTTTTCTATTTTTTGTATTTCATTCAGCTTGCAAAAAAATAGCATTTACTGACCAGCCCATTCTAATTCACTCTATACTATTCTATTCCTTTGCATAGTATAGAGGTGAAGCTGGAGAAAAGGGACTAGAAAAATAGAAGTTCCGAAGGCTCGTCTACAGCGGAAGTAACCTAACGGTTTGCTGCCTGTGGCGCCAGTCCCCATAGCACGGGGTAGAGAAATCTAATTAACCGAAATCTGCGACTCATTATATGCCCCCCTGAGGAGCCATTGAATTTTTTTTAAATGGTAAAATAGCGAGTCGGTGAAATTTCAAACATTCTGTTGATCAAAGTGAAAAGTTCAGAATGTTTGAAATACTGAAATAATTTATATTGATCGTTTCTTGAAGTTGCCTTGCGCAACATTAAGTTCAAACTTCTAAATCATCCTCGGAAAATCTGAACCACGGTGAAACCGAGCTATCCACATCGGCTTCCTTAGTAAGTCTAATATATGAATACACACATTGAAGTATTTACGAAACTATGCCGGTTCGTAACTATTGTTGGAGAAATGAAAGTGATACTTTGTCGGTAGTTTGTCAAGAGTAACTAAGCCGAATCTTTTCGCGCAGCTAGATTTCAGTTGAAGTGAAAAAATGTACGCATCTACTGCATTTAAAAATATCGGAAGTCAATCACACAAACAACACTCTAAACTTGGAGAGAAACAGCAAGAACTCACCATAAACATACGCATAATCTCAGAGTGACGACTATATGTAACAACCCTCAGGAACAATTTAAAACGTTTATTTCTTCACAAAAGATGTAGATGGAGAACCTAGAAAACAATACGAATTAGAAAATCTAGAAACATGTTTGCTTCAGATCTGTGCAGTCGAGACAACCCAATTCGCCAGAGGCATTCAGGCGCACAGCTTAGGCAGAAATAGAGACTTTCAACTATGTCTGATAAATTTTTACAGCAATTAGCGAAGAGTTGTTGCAATAATTCGTTTATGCATGAATCTTGTGGCACATGAAACAGGATTTCAAATTCGTAGTTTGAGATAGATTCGCTTCACAAAAGAATTTTAACACCTCATATATCGATCACATTGAAGACCCGTATATGTGCCAGTATGATTATTAATAACTAATCTTGTATCACTTCACAATCCAAATATAAGTGCAAAGGAAACGATATCAAATCGAATAAAGTGTCGATATTTAAAAGCATTAAAATTTCACATCCAATCCAAAATATGAGCTTTTTTTAATGTACCAAAAGAAATGTCTCTGTTTATGAAAATAGTATGTAGCCCTTTTGTGAAAAATTGGTGTGTCTGTATTTCATTAAAAAACAAGTAATCGTTTTGATATTTCAACAATCCGCACAATTTTGTTTTTCATGGTAAATAACTCTGAAGCTATACTTACAAAACTTTCACCTTTCATTTCTTTCCCTTAATTGTACAAGAAACTAAAAGATTTTGCCCTACTTAGACTCGAGGTCCCATATACCGGCCCCAAGAGTCAGTTCGACGCTCCCCAAAACTTTGCATCTGCCCAAATTTGTTGACTTTTGTTTCTACGTGGGCCGATGTATTGGCGCCTCTCACAGCGTTATGAATTAGATCAGATCATGCGTAAGTTTATGCCTCCTTATCCTTAACTACAACAAAGGGTGTTCCCTTGAAGGCATCACTAGGTATGAAATTAAGGAAACGCGGAATCTATGTTCATGGGGCCTTTCAATATATTTATAAACAGCAAGAAGTTTACAAAAACCGATAAAAGTTAGAGAAGACGAAAGTAAAGGGAGCTGGAAGAAAAAGGCAGCATTCAATCAAAAGATGGTCCATTGCATACCAAAAAACCTATTCTATTTAAAAAAAATTAAGGCCAGCTTAACCTTCAGCTCAGGACCTTTCATCTTTCCCCTGAGAGCTGCAATTCCCAAATCTGAAATAATTATATCCACTCGAGGGGTCACATTTTTATAATTGAGAATGGGTAGAAAGTAAAAAATTTGATGCAGTTCGTGACTTCATCATTTCGTCGTACTGATCGCTAATAAGCAAAAGTGATGGTGGAACTAGCCTTGGGAACATGGATTTTTTTTGTTTATGAGCGTTTTCTCATTTTTTCCTTTTATTGACTCATTAGAGTTTCGTTGTTTTCGTCGTTTTTGAATATACAGGGTGTTTCAGAACAAGAGGTAAAAAATTGTATGTCAAGAAGAAAATGGCTAAAAAACTCTTTTCATTGGATGAAGTTTTCCGGAAAAAAATCGGTTTTTGAGATATTAGCTATTTATTGTTTTAAAGGATGAAATTTAATGGCATAATTACCCGCAATATTTATTTGGAATTTACGTTACAATCACTTCTTTCTATGAGGGTTTACAATGTAAAATTTATGTGGGTGTGAGGTAAACACATGGGGACACATGAAGCGCTTGTTTACGCTACACCCATTGAAGCTGAGGAAGATCTCGTGGCCAAAATTGCAGTGGCTGCTGGTGAGATTTAGAATAGAGAAAGATTAGATAAAATTTCTAATAACACTTTACTTGGCTCAGCATCTCTTCCCTTCGGGCATCCTACAGCGTAGACAGCGACGCTTCTTTGAACAACTTATGAATTATTCATCTAGTTTGAAGTGTAGTTACACCCTTTAACGTTGAAAAATTAATAGCAGCAAAAAACAAAGATAGGTCAATGCTCAATAATTTTTTTTTAAAGTGTGAGGAAAACATTCCAAAAGATTGATTGTATGCATAAGTACCAGATTTTGTTGGATGACTCAGCAGTTTGATTCTTACCACTAAAATTACCATTGATTCACATTTGAGAAGAAACATCTTCTCAAAACAATTTAGCATGTAGAAAATCTCGAATACATCTTGTTCCGACCAATTTTTTAGCAAGTTATGCGTTCATGGTAAGTCCGCTCACCTTGACAACAAAAACTTATTTTATTTTAACACTTCACGCAAAATTAGCCCATTAAAAATTGATCAGCACCATTTTTCGCCGCTAATAATTTTCCATTTGAGGCCGTCAATTCACGGTAATTACACCGCGTAACTAAATTTGTGCCAACAACTGAGTCAAATTACGTGAGTTGATTATTCGTGTTTTACAGGAACGAAAGTAAGCAGTTAAATAGAATTTCCATGAGGCAACTAATTTCAATTGGCATTAAAAAAATACGCGTGCTTCGGGGCAACACTGAAATTCAACATTTCAATTTTCACTGAACATCAACATGTTTACATAACGAGCAGGCTCACAATGCTTGAATTGCTGCGTAATAATCACACATAAATGTTCTCCCTAACATCAACAAGAGCTCGAGAGAGTCCAAAAAATTCAAAATGTAATCAAACAAATTAGCTCGCGTGATCAGGCACATAATTCACTACAAGTTATCTCTAAACTGACAAATTTAACCTGTCTGTAACTCAATGTCAACTCAAATTAATTTAAATTTTAAAAATCCGAGATCTGTAACGCACCGGACGAATTTTTTTTGTCAATTGCAGGATCGAATATCCTAGACGAGGTGAGTTTCGAATATTGTTGTCGAGGTAATATCGTTAATGAGGTAATGTAGATAATTTGGTAATATCGTTAACGAAGTAATATCATAAATGAATGAGTAATATCGTTTAGAATGTGATATCGTTAACGAAGTAATACCGCCAGTAAGGTAGTATCGTAAACGAGGTGATATCGTTAACGAGGTTAACGATATCAATCCTCGTTATCGTTTTAACGAGGATTGATTATTATTAAGAGTAGTTCAAGCCTCCCTAATCACAGCAAAAATGTTCAAAGAGAGGAAAGCTCAAGGCACCATTCAATGTGGAGAGAAGGGAACGCGGAATCTTTGCACAAGGTGTATTTTTCCGCATAAAATTCCTCGCGCATAGAAACAGTGAGTTGAGTAAGAAGCATAGGAAACAAAATAAAAGTGGACGAAGAAAGTCAGAGGTGCTGAAAAAAACGTTCTATTTCAACAAAAGAAAGCCTACCTTGTTCTCAGCTCGGGACCTCACACTTTCCCCCTGGGAGTAATAATTCGCATAGGTACATTAGTTGTAACTTCCTAAGGGGAGGAAGGTACCGTTTAGTCCGGAATTAAGGAAACGGGAAATCTATGCACAAGGTGTGTCTCCACACCCTGCGCATATAAACAGAAAGATTGAAAAGAGTATTTGAAAAAAGACAAGTTGAAGACGAAAATAATGAGTGCTGAAAAACAGAACATCAGTGAACCGACAAAAGATGGTCTGTAACAAAACAAAAAAAACTATTCTATTCTAGCGAAAGAAATGCCTTTAACCTTCAACTCTGACACATCTTCCCTCTAGGAGCGCTAACTCCCACAGAATAAAACATCTGAACAACACCGATGACGATCTAACTAAACAATGCTTAAATTGCCATACATGATCCTTGTTGCTTGTATGGCGTCAGAAAGTAGAGATGTACTGCATGAAATTTAGAGAGCAGCCGCACTGAAAGCATTTAATTAAGTCTTGAGTCGCCCGGTGCTTGTCTTGCCGGACTTCCTGTGCTGTCCAAAAACTCGTGATTCACTATCGTGAAGCCTGGAATGGATGCTGCAAATTAATAACCTCAAACTACATCCACAGTAATGCGTCTGATAAAGGAAAGCAAAAATCGCTGTGCGTATAGTCAGTTTATTAACCAAATTAGCAAAGTTTAATTGTTAAGAATAATCTCGGATGGAAGTTGTTCCGAACATAAGTGCTATGAAAAAGTAAGTATGCGTTGAAAAACGTTACTCTTTACTGCCTCGAGTTACCGAAAATCTCAATTAGGGTTCATAAATTTCACGGTAAGGATATCATCTTTAAGGTGATATCTAATTCGAAAAACTGAAGTAAATTGAGACATAATGCAGCTTATTTTCATATAAATGGAAGTAGCCTACGTATCGCAAGCTGCATTTATGAGCAATGAAACTCGGATATTAACGACGTACAAAATACATCGAGTCGCGCAAAATACATAAAATGCAAATGCACCCCGCCATTGCTGCTTGGTACACTCACGGAGTTACAGGTCTAACAAATGCATTATATAAGGAGTGAAAAATTTGATTCGTTTGGCGTCGGTAAAACTGTTCATAAAAGCTCTTGTTGTGACCACATCGTTTTATTTTACTTCATTCTTTTCGCTCATTCTTTAGGGCTGGTGCGATAAAGAAAATGAAGATTCCCAAATGCTTCCCAAATGAACTTGGTCGCTGCACCAATAATTATTGTGCTCTGCGTGGGGGTGTCAGTTAATGAGAGACATCGCTCTCATTGCGCAATGGCTCAGCTCTGTCGATCAGACAAAAAAGCGCCAAGTACATTTTACAAGATTTTTCAGGAGAGCTCTTCTTATGGAGTTTTTTCATGGAGTTTTATTGAGTTGCTGCACTGCCATCGCAATGGGATTTGTAGCAATGGGCCTGATTTAAAAGAGACCTTCACTAACGATCGAAAATGACTTATACCTCGAGAAATGACTTATACTTCGAGAAATGACTTATACTTTGAGAAATGACTAACACTTATATATTCTATAGTGTGGATTTGAAACGGAACGTCATGTGCGGCTGATTGACTGACTCTGGACCTAATGCCTCAACTGAGAGATTGATAAGCCCAATTTTTCCTTCAAAAAGTCCAAAGGAGACTTAAGTTGTTGATTTTAAAAATTTGTATTAAATTCACACTAGTCACACATACGCTATTTCATGTTTTGTAATTCTCCCACTATTACGAGTTTAATTACGGTTTAAAAACATGATATATGGGATTAGGAAAAGGTTGCGTGAGAGAAAGACTTTCATGTTATAAGAAAAAAACAGAATTGAATCTCACTTTGTTCACGCAGACAACTTTTTTTGAGAACTTTCAAGGTTTTTATTTTTAAATTTTATTTGCTTTTTGTCCTATTTCATTTATACGTTGTATTAATTATTTTAAAGTCGTTCTATTTCAGCGTTGTTTCGTTACACTGCCATTGTTCTTGGTTATTTAGCAGTGTTTTTCAATTTAGAAGCTCTGGATTTCGCGCTAATGAAATTTTTATTTTGGATTTCTCAATTGGTGAAGCATGACTAATTTGTTTCTAAATCTTTCATAAGTTGTGGTTCAAAGAAATGGTGAACGAATATTTAATAACTGAATTCCATGTACGTTAAAGCCTTATACCCGCCCCTCACTAAATGGCACGATCACAACTGGAATTGATTCGCATTTTAATGTGATCATTCCAATACAGGTCGCTGATTCTCAGTGATTCGTACCTTGGACGGTCGCTGATTTTCTTTCAACCGACATTCCTTAATAACTCTTTCTATCTCTTTCGGGGTTTATTTCCATATATCACAATTTCTACATTTGAATGGATAAATGTGCTCATTGAATTACGAATATTCTCAACTATTGCTCTTTGTAAACAAAGAATCGTACGGAGATGTTGGCAAGTACATTCGATCCAAAAGAATAAGTTGATTCAGAAGAAGCTGCATTTTCAATGACAACATCATTCAGTTCATAAAATGAAATTGTCTTGCCTCCGATTTATCCGTTCTGATTCGATATCGCCTAAACGATACAGCGATTTTTCAAAAATGGGAGTTTTTCCACGATGTTCAGTGGACCAACGATGAGCGAACATATTCCTCCCCAGATATATTCTCACAGTTTTAAAGGTCTGAGGTGGAATATTTGAAATGTTATTTACCATAAAATTTGTTTCAGTTCTAAGGGCATGTAAGAAAAATTTCAACTTGCTAATAGATGACAGCTTTTTATTGCTGAAATACTCTTAGGCGATAAAATATTCGCGTAACAATAGAGCCAATAGAAATAATTAAGGGAGAGGGAACTCCAAATTGCGTCATGAAAGAAAAAAATACACACAATTTGACGACATAGGGAAAATCCTGCCATTTTTGGTGTAATGTAAACACGGTTTTGTACTAATGTAATAACTTACGTCCTTATATTAATGATAGAGAATTCCGTTTCCGGGCCGGACCCGCAATACCCGAAACATTTGGCCTCCTTTCCTGCCACCAAACACAGGCCGAGTGCAGTTATTGTGTTGGCCGAGGCGTCAGAAGGCGCACACTTTTTGTGCAGCAGTTGTTTATCATGCGAAAACCGTCACATCATTCTATAATAATTATCGCAACATATATTGAGCATTTGGCGTCACATATTGCTAATTCAAACGTTATCATGTCAACTGGTGTGATTTCATGGGGCATCAACAAGTAAGCTTATAAATTTTTGGGTTACAAATTTTTTTTAAGTGCTGTTATAGTGAGTGTTGCCCCTAAATGAGCGAGAAGGAAAGAGACGGCATTAAAAAGGATGACCGATGTGACATTTTTGTCACATCGGTCACATTTTTCCCATTTTTGTGACCGATGTGCCAACATTTTGGATGGCAGCAGCACAACTTTTGATCACACCATAAAGAAATAATTAGACAAATACAGTGATGAGCAGCGACAGAAACACAGATATTTTTAGCACGTAAAAACAGTACCATCGAATAAATGAATGCGAAAATGCGACTAGATCGAACTGAGCGCAATCACAAAAAGAAAATGTAAAATTATCACTTAAGTCTATAGATTCCTGAAAGGGAAACCCAATAAACGGAGAATTTTCCTCGTTTACAAACATATGCGAGTACATAAATTAAAGCGATGAGAAAATCATTTTCTTCAGTTTCAACTAAAGGGAAGAAACTTTAAAAAAATCCGGAACCATGTGACATAATTTTGACTACTCACACGTGCTGTCTTTCAGTGAAGAGGAACAGTAACAGATTTTCTGAAATTTTTCGTACCAAAATAAGCGTAATTGAATGAACCATTTTTCCGTGCATACTTTTGAAAACTTTACCACAAGGCACTCGAAATTTTGGGTCAGGTGTTGGTGAAGTAAAAAGAAAACTATTTTCTCCAAGTGTTTGAGCCTACGTCGATTCCTGCACGAATCTGATTTGATTTCAGGTGGGAACATTTGGTGAAAAGAATTTCTTTCGTAGATGCCAGTTTCTCTGAAGCCCACAGAACGTTGAGACCAATAATAAGTTATAGAGTTTGGCCAGTTATGGCTGATTTAATGCACAATGTTCCTCTTCTGAGTATATCAAGCGTTGTACGTTCGCTACAGACTCACGCTATTTCCACTCGAGAGAAAAATTTCTGGACAAATTCATGTAATATGCTTTATCGTGCGAATATTCTTGCTTTATTGTTATTTCAATATTGAAAATCTTGTGTCAGATAATAGTTCTGTACTTTCACTTTGACTCATATTAGAACTATAAAAAATAGTCACTGGGAGAACCGATGCCATGTTCCTAGCAAATAAACTGTTACTCTAAACATTGGAGTAGAAACTGCATGAATGTATATTCATTTTTACCGTTTGATTTCTTCTGGCCTTACGATGCATTTCACAGCGCGTTTATCAACCTGTTGAGTTAAAACCACTACCTACAGGCTGTTATCTAAACGAAGACACTCATCTTTGTTGCAGCGAAACTTTGAAGCTTCAAAAAAGTGGCACAACTAAACTCTACGGCAATGCACGCCAGGAAGTGAACGTCAAAGTCGCTTGTGAGGATTTTCCAAATCTTAGGCAGATCCTGCAAATTGAATGCCATATCGTAAGTAAGCCATATTGTGCTCGACGCAGCAGCAAGTCGCCTAAGTTGGGACTGCAACGCCTTTTATTCCTGTTCAGGTCAGATTTGAGCCGTTTTCTGCAGTATCCGAGTTGATCAAAACAGTTTCTGAATCAGAGACTTGAATTTCATCAGGGTTTTTTTCCTAGAGGCATTTTTTGTTTAGAACTGTCATCTTCGTTGAACGAAAGTACATTCTCATTTCCGCTCAGCGCGTAGGAACATAAGCTGTGGTTTTCCTCTTTATTAATTCTGAATGGTACAAAGGGTAAGGATGACTTCATTACTCCTATTGAGAAAATCTCACCATTGCTAAAATTTCACATAAAAACTCACTAGTTATGGCAGTCATTCTTCTTCAGTCGTAACTTCATAAATTATATCATTTACTTTTCTAACTTTTCAGCCTTACGAAATAGTCTAATTTCTTCACGTGTAAGTTGGCTCAGGAACGCTCCTAGCATGTTTGTACTAAAACACAGCAATTCATTAACACCTTTCATTCTGTCTAATTGTAAAATGCAACGTTTCGACGTATCTAACATCATCCTCAGGCTGGAAATAAATACAGAATAATTTTCAGTCACATTGGAAAAACGCAAAAACTAAAACTTAAGTAATATAGACTAGAAATGTAGATCACAAAAGACGAAAGCGACTAGACAATAATCAATTTTTTATCCCAGAATTAGTAGCAGGATTAGATATATAGTACAAAAACCTCGATGTTCATCACCACACGAGAGACAAGTGCAAAATGGTCGAGCTACTATATAATTCTGTTCGAGCTGCTCGAGCTGCTACAAATTCTGTGACAAAAAATTTGGTCCTTTTCTAGTCACCTTCGTCTTTTGTGATCCACATATCTAATCTATATTACTTAAGTTTTAGTTTTTTGCGTTTTTCCAATGTAACTGAAAATTATTCTGTATTTTTTCCAGCCTGAGGATGATGTTAGATACGTCGAAACGTTGCACTTTATAATTAGACAAAATTATAGACTTTAATGAATTACTGTGTTTTAGTAGAAAAATGCTAGAAGCATTCCTGAACCAACTTACACATGAAGAAATTGGACTATATTATTTACTCTACTACGCTCGTACTTAGTCGCTGAGGCTCTCATACTTTCTGGATGTGCATGGATGAAAATCTTGATTTTCATCATTTCAGGCGTGAAAATGTGCATACTTTAAAAAAATCTAAATCGTTCATATTATAATTCAATTTTTTTTTTGAATAACTGACAGTTTGGTATGTTTGGTTAAATGACTGCGGGAGAGCGGCAGAGATGCATCACAACAAAAGTTGCGCTCAGAAGCGATGCTTGCCAACCGTGTATTTGTCTTGCATTTGCCTTATACGATAAGAAAAATGCAAGACAGAAGGAACAATATGAGCTAACAGAAACACAGAACCTTTTCGTCACAATAGAAGGAGTAACGATCCAGCAAAAGAAGTTACACAAGTCGAGCTACCGAGACACTCATCAGCATAATTTTGGATCAATCTCCCAACAGCTAAATTTTGTTACGATGTTGTTTGAATTACAAAAAACGAATTTTTTCTCGGGGACAGTCCTAACTAAGGTGAAATAAGAAATAATTTTTTAAACTTTTTGAGAATAACCATGAGAATCCAAATAGAAGTCTCCACTAAGTCATTGAATTTGACTGCAATACGCCGTACAACATCCAACAGACGTTTGAATTCCTTCACAACCAGGCGTTTCGTCCGCTTTGTTATGATGATATGCAACACTGAGGCAAAGGCATTTATGCGCACCAGCTCGGATTTATCCTCAAATTTGCTTCCTAAATAATGAAATTCTTGAATTTTGTTGAGACGGCACCAATGTGGCAGCCGAAGACGGCCCAGAGACACGACATTTTTGAAGAGCAAAAACTTTGGAGTGAAAATTTCGGAGAGTTTGAATGCCAGGCTTGTATATACGATACCACAACTCTGAAGTTGGTAAGCCATTCAATTTCAAAACGGGATTTGAGAAGGCAGAAAAGTGTGAGCCAAGGGCCGCCTATACCTATATTTTAGTGGGCAAATATGACCTCTTCCACGACAAATCTATTTGCCAAAAATTATTGTAAATGTGTATATCTACAATTAACCAATCACATTTATTTATTTTAGAAATGTTCATCTGAGTTTTATATTTATACCTTCACGCAAATGGACAATCTACCTAGCGGTACACACGCATCACACTAAGATTGTTACTTTCCACAATCTCTTGTGAGTAATAAATAACACAGGGTGAAAGTCAATACTAGGTTGTAACAGAAGTTATTTTTTTTAGTATGAAAAAAGTGCAAATCCTGTCAAAAAGATTTTTATTTTGTCTTCAACATAGTCACCATTTTTATTAATTACATCTTCCCATCTTGTCATAAGCTTTCTGATTCCTTCTTCACGGAATTTAGCCAGTTTGGACTAAAAAAAAGAAACTAGTTTCATTTCGACCTCTTCTCTTGAAGTAAGCCTTTGTCGCATTAACTGATTCTGTAAGCTCCATAAAAGATGAAAATCGGTTGGAGCAAGATTGGGGGAATATTTCGGGTGATGCATGATTTCCCAGCCAAATTCTCCATTGAGATTTTTGGTTGCTCTCGAAGTGTGGGGTCTGGCATTATCATAATGCAGGATCACTCCTTTTCGATTAATCAAAAGAAGCCGGTTTTCCTGTAAAACTGCTTTTAAACGAGTTAGCTGCTGACAGTAAACTTCAGATGTTATTTGATTGTCACCCATTAGTTCATAATAAACAATTCCCTTCAAATCCCACCATACATACAAAAAAATTTTTTAGGGTGCAGTCCACATCTCGACTGTGGAATCGGCTTTGAAACACAACTTAGCCACTGTCCTTTGCGCTTAACATTGTTGTAAATGATTCACTTCTCGTCGCCAATTATGATTTGGTCTAAAAAAGGTGCCTGAAGTTCACGAGAACGCAGTGAAACACAACAATTCACACGCTATTGCCTGTTGATTTCTGACAAATCGTGTGGGACCCATTTCCCAGCCTTCGAGACTTTGCCAAGTCATTTCATTTCCCGATATATGGTCATGTGGCTTATATTAAAGGTTTTGCTCAGTTCTCTAGTAGTGCAGGTTGGATTTTCATCAATGGCAGCTTGCAATTGCTCAGAATTGTGTTTTTTGTGACCATCCTGCTCTCGGTTCGTCTTTTTGACTGAAGTCCTTTTTGAAACGTGAAAAAAATTTTCTGCAGGACTTTGCATTCACAACATCATTTCCAAAAGTGTCTTTGAGTGTTTTAGCTGCTGAGCTTGCCGTATTGCCCTTTTTGAAATTCAAACAGTAGAATATGCCTCACATGCTCTTTACTTGCAGTGTACATTAGGGTTAAAAATAGTTTTAATTACGATAATTATTACACAATCTGAAAGAAGGAATAACATTTTATTAATTACCATAGATTAGCACACAACATTAACAAGCTAAATTGAAGTAATCGTACCCTAAGCATAAAGCTCAAAAATTGGACAGAACTTCTGTTACAACCTGTTTGTTCTCAGGAACATAAGACAGATTTCCAAATTTCCCCACACTGGATTGTGAGTGTTATATATAACAAACACAAACTTTACGGAGACCGAGCATTTTTCAAAAAGTTACCCATGTAACGTGATTTCAAATGTAACTGATACTTATGGAGGAAATAGGTGGAGTCCGGTTTTTGGTTTTGGAATGAAGTTAAGTTTTGGTTCTGGAATGAAGTCAAGCTTTTGGTTCTGGAATGAAGTCAAGCTTTTGGTTCTGGAATGAAGTCAAGCTTTTGGTTCTGGAATGAAGTCAAGCTTTTGGTTTTATAATGAAGTCAAGCTTTTGGTTTTATAATGAAGTCAAGCTTTTGGTTCTGGGATGAAGTCAAGCTTTTGGTTTTGGAATGAAGCCAAGCTTTTGGTTTTAGAATGAAGTCAAGCATTTGGTTCTGGAATGAAGTCAAGCTTTTGGTTTTGGAATGAAGTCAAGCTTTTGGTTCTGGAATGAAGTCAAGCTTTTAGTTTTGGAATGAAATCAAGCTTTTAGTTTTGGAATGAAGTCAAGATTTGGTTTTTAAGCCGAGATATCTTTATGGATGGATAGATATCACTTTCTTTCTCCTCAAATCTTGCAGCGAGGTGAAAGTATGAGCCTCTGATGATCTCGTTGGTTAGATTGCTTGCAGGCTGGACGCAGCCCTCACTCTGCCCTCAGCACATGGTATCAGAGGGCAAAGTTCAACATCCTGCTCTCTGTTATAATATTACAAGGCCACGCTCATCTTTCTTTTCACACGGCAAATTATTCAAGCCTTCAATTGATACGAAAAATCTCGCATTTTTCATCGTCTGACAGTAGTTTGCCAATAATTAACATTCCAATGCTGAGATATAGTAAGACAAGATGGGGAATATTTTCAAAATCATACTATTTGCACACTCTGCATTACAGATACGATCCCCTGTAAATATACATTTTACGAACTGTACATTTCTTGTTGTCAATCTTTGAGTTTTGTAGAGATATAATTTTAATTGACATCGAATCCATTTACCCTAAAAAAAACGAATTATAAACTACCAATTCTTTCAAACTGAAAAATCAGAATAAATAGATCACAGTAAACAAATCTTATGATACAAATAAATACGCTTACAGTGTCTTATGCCTGCACCAGGATACCATCAACTGCACGAGCACCAGGTGAGGGTACCATCAACTGCACGAGCACCAGGTGAGGGTACCATCAACTGCACGAGTACCAGGTGAGGGTACCATCATCTGCACGAGTTCCAGGTGAGGGCACCATCAGCTACATCAGAAGCTACCACAACACATAAATTTCAACATTCATTCAACATCACCACATCCCGCAACAAACAAACACCAAACTCTCCATTCCGCGGCCGTTTATAGATCCATTAAACGCTACACGCGTTTCTCCAGCCCGTCCATAGACAAAAAATAATCCAGCCCCTGAATGCTATTTTTTCCCACAAAATCGAAAGCTCTGCCTGGGAAGTACAGTTCGGCTGAATATTTGAAAATCTGTCGATACAAGTAGAACCTGAACGTCGGCTCTATGACTAGTTCTGTTAAGGGGACGGTTCGGAGTAAAAAAAGTATCTAAGGCCTTGATAGAGTTTTCTGAAACATATACCACTGGTGTAAAATGTTGGGAAAATTTTTCTAACTCGTGTCGTTTTTTGTACATTCATAAGAAATGATTTTTTTTTTAATATGGAAAAATAGGTGTTGCGGAAAATGATTCTTCTCCTGAAATTTTGTACTTACAGAACTGGAAAAATGCTAATTGTCTTGTTTAGAGATGCGGTGCAAAAGTTTTTCGATATTTTGATTTTTTGAATTTTAAGATTTTTTTCCCAAAAACTGACCAATTTTGTTGCTTTTTCGAATTATTTTACTCAAAATTTTCAACTAAAAATGCTTTTGCACCGGATTTCTAAATCTTTTCAACCGCTATTGATTGATATGTTTGTCATCCCTGTACCTTCAAAACTGTGGGAGAAGAATCACTTCAAAGGCCAAAAAGGTGAGTTTTAGGAGAGCCATTTTTATAAAATTTAAATTCTCTTTCTTTCCTAATTTTTGAACTGAGTTTTCTTTTAAAATAAACTCCCCTGCTTTCGTAGCTCTATTTGAGTTCTATCGATTGATATATCAGCAATTCCTGAACATTCAAAACTGTGGGCTAAGGATCCAAATGAAAGGTCAATAAATACAAGTTTCAGAACAGAGTTTTTTATAGAAAATTTTTTCTACATTAGGAATCAATTTTTTTTTTATCAGATCTATTGCTTTGTACCTCTTTTGAAGCCCTTTCGATTGATTTATTTATCATTCCTGTAACTTCAAAACTCTGGGAGGCGATTATATGTTTACACAGCAAGCTAATTAGCTGATGACGCC